>JAMBLF010001496.1:0-78702 GCA_030578115.1 Leucoptera coffeella | reverse complement strand
GATGGATAGAGGGACGATTGACCGAGCTATTAGTATAAGGATCAAGTATATGAGGATTGTACAAACTTTGTTAGAAATTGTGAAATAAATATGTAGATTCATATGTAAATCAGCAAAAAATCTTTACTGAAATTCATTTGAAACTGTATTTCAAATGATTAACATGTGTATAAAGGTTCGTTTTGCAGGATTTATGTCTTACTCGTGTGTATTCAAAACAAAATACCTCATCAATTATGGTTAAAAATGAGTTATAAGTGGACAACAAACATCACAAATCAAAATTGATGGTGGTTACTGTAACAATCTATAATTTTATGTAATGTACCATATATCCTACAACCTCTGTCTACACCTATAGTATGTACATTCCTACCTAAGCTACATACATTCTTTAACATATTCGTTTCCAAATTTCTATTGTACCATGCCATTTCAAGCCGCCTTCAATCGCGTAGTCCGACGCTGCCAAATTACAGGCTGCGCTTAGATGTCACGGCTTCGAGGCTGCGTCGTTAATAACACCGTCACGGGTGTACTATAGTTTAAAGTGGTACGAAAGAACGGACGAAAGTTTGGGAGGTTAAAGTGTGTAGTAGGAGCAACTAAAATAGAGTTCAAATCAAGCTATTAATATTTATTTTCAGGAATGGTAAAAGGTGTTATTTCCTGTAAAAATAAAATTAAATAATTTGCGTTTGAATTTTTATTATTAAGTTATACATAATAATAAATGTTACAATAAAAACTATACTAAATAAAAGTTTATAATTATAATAAATATCATGAAAACTTAAAACTGTAACAATAACTTCACATACAACATTTTTATAACGAGCACAATAGGTCCGAAGTTTCGTCTACCCAAACCAGAATAGCCCTGTCTTCTAAACAACGGGACATCGCATAAAAATTTGTCTGCCAGACCAGAATATATTACGATTTGTCAGCCTATAATTACGGGCTCACCAAAATGCTATCTGGGTTCCATTTGATAGACTTTGAGCTTTTTCTTTTTGCTATTTTGCAATCTTGGTCGTTTGGTTAGGTGTCCTAAGCTTTACAAAGTTAAAACTGATATTTATTGGGAATGGTTGTAGACATTAAAAGAATGTACGCAGATTAAAACCAACAGCTACTCAAAAGATTTATGCAAATATGTTCTCTTCGCCCATTTGGTGAAATCGTGATATGTACGTAAGGATATCTATGATTTCATCTCGAACAATTTACGATATTTTTTCTGTTTTAAGCCAAATTAGCAACTAATAATGTACAAATGATTCCTAATGGTTTTTTTGTACGTAGAATCCTCGGATAAACTTTGTTAATCACTTCTTTCTTTCTTCTGTAATGATAATCAAGTTTGATGATCATCGAATATCATAACTTAACCTAAAACAAATACAAACAAAACACAACACAGGCAAAGTTGACACTCAGAAAATTACGTTGCAGACCCGTATTCTAAACTCAATTAATATTCCTAATAAAAACATGACTAATTCGAAGCTTAGACGTCACTCACATGTCTTTTGTGGGCGGGCTGACTGAAATTAGGCTTTTTAATCATATTTTTTTCCAGACAAGGCCATGGAAATTATCATAAAGTTCCCAAGATAGATTTGGTGACGCCCAGGGCCCAGTGAATTATTAACCGACTTCTAAAGGGCTTTTAAGATGAGACTCCAAGCCAAGTTTTAATTAAAAAGTGGACTTTTAAAAGCCAAGTTTGTGGTTCGTGTGAACATGTGGTTTGGTATACCTAAAATATGTATTTTTCTTTATTTTGTTTCTGTCTATATCTCTGTATGGTGACGGGCGTCATTAGTTTTGTATGTGTATTTTAAATTAAGCCCCTTTTTCTAAGTAGTACGCAAATATCATGGATCCTCCAATAAATATAGTAATACTTTTGAACTTCTTCTCTACATTGACCAATAAACTAAGTTATAAAATATTATTCAATATTCTAATTAGAATGTTAATTAGGTTACATAGTCTCTTACGAGATATTTTATTAGTGAGTTTCATGACAATATCTTCAAACGACCTATGCAGGCATGTCGTAAGAGGAGACTAAGATACTCGGGGTAAATGTAATCTTTCGAGCGATGACCTACCTGTCACGAATGTCACATCAGAACCCCAATATCCATGCTAATAAGTAACCGAGGATATAACGTTGCATCCGTGAGGTTCTGACCACTCTAAAGGGGGTTTAAGGTTGTTATATGTATGTAGAACTAGCTATTAAGGAAACCTTAATTAGATTCGTCCTTCTAAGTTAGGAAACAAAAGAAGTGGGCTGATGGGCGGGGCGTCGGTTAATAGGGTCCTCCCGGGCTAACATTAAATTAGATTGCGATCGTTCTTTAATTAAAAACGACAATATTCTTATACCATACAGCCTTATATGTAAATAAGCAAGGTATTTTAGTCCTTGCATATAGTTCAAGTAAGAAGTTTTAAAATACAATGAGTATGTATTTCCACGTCGTGAGTAATCCTTTTCTTGGGAATAGAAAATAGTCAGCGGCTTTATACAATGATCGAAAAGCAAATCTATAATATCATATGAAAAAGCGATTCATATATACATAAATTCACACCTCTGCGTCCCTAAAGGGATGACTCGTGCTTGATTCACATCCATTAACCTTCTCACACTGCGTGCAGCCGCCTTGAGAATAAAGTCGCCAATTTAATCTGTATATGTTCTACGTCGTCTGTATAATTACTTCATATTTGCAGATATGGATTCGATAACCCTTCATAGCACTAAAAAGAGAGAATAGTTAAGAATATTTTACTGTATGTATGTTTATATATATATATATATATATAAACACCACCACCAACAATGTTTCGACGACAAGTAATGGCGGACGACAAATGCTGTTTTTGTTTAGCTTTTGGCGCCAACGCGCGTGCCTTCCGCCGTAAACAAGCGAAGCGCGTTCCAATTACAAAAACACGAAGCTTTGAAGCCACATTTCCGGTGACCAATTCTAAGTTTAAATATTTCAATTTTGGTTACTTTGTTTTTTTATTTTAAATAATTATTAATCTTTAGAAGGTCGAAACCTTCTGTCTGTCAAAGGTTTAAATATTAATGCAAATATTACGTTTGAAAGTGTGAGAAAAGACTAAGGTATATTGCGTCATGTTAAGCATTGAGTGACATGTAGGTAACCAAAATAAAAATAACACTCTGAATAATTAAATTTTACGATCTGAGTTTCTGCTAACTTCAGTTACTCCCTTTGTTTACATCTATGGAATCATCTTAATATTTTATCAACTTCAACTTAAAAACCTATAATTTCCTTAGAATTCTATGTTCAGTAGAGGCATACAGCTGGAATATAAATATTAATATAGGTACATATTACAAACAAGTAACTTGAATAATATCATTTCTAACCATAGTTACTCTTCCTAACATCTTACCCCGTAAAACGACTATATATCCGCCTATATCTTCTCACATCCATACAACTATACACAAATCTCGATGACACAATTAGAAAGGTGGTTCACCCGTGAATGAAAGGCTTGGCGTATGTGTATCGTTGTCATGGCAACCGCACTGAGTCGCCATTAATAATAATAATTCGTAATGAGCGGTCTGCAGCTCACTCGCACTGTACCGGCTTCTCTGTACAGTGACTATCAGTTTGGGGAAATGGTGGACAGATTATGAGGAAATATAGAAATCAACAATATGTACAAGTCGACAATGTGCTGATAAAAGTGAATTATTATAATGAATATAAGTATGCATAAGTGAAGAAGATTTATATTACAACAACATATAACAACTTCGTATGAATGTAGAAGTATATGTATATGGATAGAAATATTGTCAGGACAGTGAAAATATTAGATGCTACCTACCCGACTTTAGATTCATGATCAGTATGAATTCAAAACGTAAAGGTGTTCTTTGATGTGTTATCTAACAACTGGATATTTTAAGACTGTAAATAAAAATGTATATTAAAACTATATGAAACATTTATCAGAAATTGAAAGTCAGAAGAGAATAACAAATAACATCATTATTTTTAATTATAATCGTATTACAAAAGAAATGCTTTCTGGCCTTTACGGGGTAGTCAGAGCTTCAGTTACCCATCTCATATAGACATATAATCATAGTCAATATTCACCTGCATTTAATTTCAGCTAATCCTTATTCATATCACATTTGCCATTTTTCATAAACTGTACCAATTAAAGGGCTCACCATTACACTAATATTATTTTCCAAACATTCTTACATTGTATGGATTAAAAATTCTTTATTAAAATTTACAAACTGTCCCAATATCCCAAAACCCACAGTCACCCTACCCCGCTCGTGGGAACCGTCCACGCTCACGCATGTAAGCGTCCAGGGGGCGGGCAGAGCACTGCTTTGTTTTTAAGTCGTTAAGAGATCAACTGGCTCTGGGACGAGGAGTCGATCTGGGCAGCCAAAGGCTTTCGAGGAAGTGAATAGAGTTATTTTGGTACGGTTTTAATGGTTGGCTTTGGTAAAGTTAGGTATTGGAGTTTATATGTGTGTTTTGTACATACATATACATTACGGCCGTTTTGCGGTAAAGGAGTAGACAGAGATCACGGTTCCCTATTTGTCCTGTGACAACCACTCGCGTCATACACCTCTACATACACACTTTATATTTGTGTTTTATGTGTGCTAGTATGCTAATAAATAGATAGGGTAACTTATTTAATACTAAGTGGATGAAGCGATATTTATAATACTTTTATATATGGTAACAAAACATATAAGTATGTCTTTAAAATATTTCACATACAAATATGTAATTTATTCAGATAAAACCATTTACAAATACACATTTTAAGTCCACTTATGCCCAAACCAAGATTCCATACAACACGACAGATAATAATCAAGTAATTCAACTCGATATAATTATATGACGAATCAAAATTTATCCCCTTCCCGAATCGGAAAGTTATTAAAAAAGCAATAATTAGTTTAAGGACAGGCCACACGTTAGAGAGGCGTTCTTTATTCAAAAATGACATTTGAAAAGGTTTTTTAAGGCACCGGCATCTCTCAAACAGCCTTAATCGATTACTCGATGAATCGGTGTTCTTGTCACCCGAAACAAATCGATTTGGGCCGAAACAATACTATTTCTTCATCAACAAAAAGGACTGCCATGTTGGAATATTATGGGATTATAAACTATCATAAGTATAGGGTGTGTCGACCTTTTGACCTTATAATATTTTTATAAGAAAGCATTAAATTAATTTTTTGTTGATAGAAAGAGGTTTAATATAAATCTAATTTGTAATAAGTAACTCATAAAAAAATGAATTTTTCATCTATTATCGATTCCTATTGAAAAATGGATAAATAAACAAAAAATAGGCTGCGTTTCTAAATATAGTTGCGTTTCTAAACATATTTAAATCTTTAAGCTTTGCTTAGGTTCATAATAGTGTTGTGTGAACTTTTAAGTAATTTTGCTTTATAAATTTATTACGATAATATGCTTGAATAAGTTATTTTAACAAAACTGTCGTGACCGAAAATTACAATATTTAACAATTAACATTCACAAAACAACGACTAATAAATAACAAAATAAAACAATTATCTCCAAGTACTAAATCCTCAAAACGCCATCTATATTCCAAACTCAAAATTTAAACCGCGACACCCCATACAGATCGTCTTTGTCAGCAGGGGTGCGTATAAATGGCTTCGCGCCAGGGTTCGGGCGCCGCCGGGCCTTTGAGCCCACGATTAACCCACTGATGCCGGCTTTTTATTTAACAGCTGGATTGGCTTGGGACTGGATACTTAATCCTTAGTCCAGTTTGCATTTATGTGGTAACGTTGGTTGTAGTTTTGATTGGTATGTAACCGAAAATGGAAATAAAATCTTTATTCACCAAAGCATTGTTATCTTGAAGGCTTGGCACAAAATGTTATAGAACAATATTCCGTATTCAACATACATATATACACATCTCGCCCCATTCCCTGTAGAGGGGTAGGCAGAGATCACGGATCCCCATCTGACCCGATCCTGACAAGCCACTTTCGCTTCAATGACACTCCACCTCCTTATACACACTCGCCAGTTATAGGAACTGCTAACATCACCCGTTTTACCGTATTAAAATGATATCAAGGGTTTTAATTCTATATTAATACACTTCACAACATAGATTAAAAAATCAGGTAACCATACACCCTCCGAGATTCTATTCACCTAGAAAAGGATGAATATATACAAGTATCTAAATCTGGATTAATATAGCACAATGTACAATAGTACATCTCGTTTTATACTATGTGGGTATAATACATAAGTATATATGTACCAAAGTCCCTTTAGACATGCATATTAGGCTGATCCATAGCCTCAGGGCTCAAAGTGACACTTGACACTTGTCAGAAACGCTTACTTTGGTACGTGGGTGGCACCAAATTAAATGCCTTTCAGCGATGACAGGATTTAGCTGTCAGGCCCTGAGAAAGCCTAAGGTGATTATCCGTGAAGCGATTTAAGTACTAAGTTGTGCCTAGGCAATGAAGATCAGGTATTGTAATTGTAAGTAAAATATGTAAATGTTCAGATTAATAGTGTTTGTATTCTATTTTTGCTTGTCATGATAAATATTGAGGGATATTTAAAGGAAAAAAATAAAGATATTATTATTGAAGTCATAGTGATAGTTTATAAACATCATACATAATTAATGAAACAAAAAATAAATACATCTTTGTATTAACAGCTCATAGAGATTTTATTGTCGACCAAACTTTAAAGAAAACTGTCCTTATTATATATTTTTTATACTTATTTAATAGTCATATATAAATAGCCTTTGCAACACAACCTTAATTATTGAATCCCTGCATCAATTGTGCTATGCCTCATTCACTTCACATATGTACATATACATTTGCATAAGTATTCTGTGGTGTAATAATTGAGTTTAATGCGGCTTAAAATATCATTTTCTTTCACATTAACGTGTTCACATTTGACGTGCAATCACGTGAGATCGATCATTAAAACGTGATTAAAATGATAAGCATTGTTTGAGTGCCAAATTATTTACATGTACTTATCGAGTGTACTTTTTGTTACATGTTAAATACATTCATGGTGTAATAAAACTGTAATATGAAAGGAAAACTAATGTTACACAATGACATATACGAATGGAAAGTTTGTTATGATACGTATATGTTGGGTGACGAAAGATACTTATTTGATTGAGGTTTATAAAGGCTCAGTTTCTGTGGATTAAATTAGTAAAGATCAAAAATTTAAAGATTATTGTTGATTTAGAATGAAGTGTAAAAACTTACATACATATATTCACGCCTCTATGTCTCCAACACAATAGGCAGAGATTATCGATCACCACCTGGAACGATCCTGACAAACTTACTAACATTGTGTTTAAAAACTTACTGTTATGAAACGAAAGTAGATTGCAAAGAATTAAAATGAAAACTCGATTCTATACTCTCGATGTAGCCAAGCCTAGCCTCATATGATAGGTATATAAATAACTGCCCTATCATGCATAATATCCGTCTCCATAACCATTACCGAAAAGGTCAACTCTGCATAGTAATTATTACTCTAAATACCCAGCAACACCATCCTAGAATCCTTAGCTTCCTCTTACTAAGGCCTTGCAACAGATGCTATCTTCCCAAATCAATAGACTTCATCAACTGTAAACCTTGATTCTACTTACTCATTCCACTCCAATACAATTCACTAACACCTATAAATAGGAACCGCAATAGAGTCGAATAAAAAGCGTAATTGGTCAGTAAAGAGTGTGTAACAAGCCTCTCAAGTTTGAAGGCTCGACGCTCGAAAGCCGGTGTGTTCATAGGACAGTAATTTGGCGGTCCCCTTTTGTCCACGCTGGGTAGGTGTCACAAAAACTGTGAATTTGTACCATCATCCCACTTGATGAGCTCACCCACTTTTGTCTCATTGTGTGAAGTGACAACGCCGGTATTCTAGCAAACGCCTGTGAGATGAGGCGTCATAGTTATGTTTGATTAATGTGTGGAAATAATTTGTGGTGAGGTGAGTGGATTGTTTTGATCGCTCGGATTTGTGTTGGGTTTGTTGCGTAACTGTGTAACTATGGTGAGAGTGGCATTTCTTTTTTACTTGTTAGTGTGGGTAAATGGACACTTAAATGCGGTACTGTACTAATGGTGTGGATTGAGAAATTTAGAGGTGATTATCACCTTTTTATGTCATATTAAAAGTGTTAAGTTTAACGAGGTTTTATTGGTTTAAAAAGATAAAACTGCAACTAACTGGCTTATACATTTCTCTTATCTCCAATGAACAAATGTTGGCAGATACAAGATAACTTATACGTTTATTACATAAATAAAATAATGGACCTAAACCAGGTCAAAGTTTAGTAACATAGATCTTAAAGTCTAGCCCACATGTACAAAAATATATCACCCAATACATACCTACGAAACCAATCCTTACAAGGTACTCAAGTGTTTATTCCAATATCAAACAATCAATCAAACTTGAGCAACGATCGTCACGAACCATTCAAACAATGTCAAAAAGACAACATTGAAAAAAGGTACAAAAAACAATTCGAGTACCGCACGACATTGAGTGTACAGACAACCTCTGGCTGACGTCATATCAAGCCATAAGCCACCTTTCCCACGGAGAAGAGCATAGATATACGTGTGCAGAAGAGTAACTTGGCTAATTTGTCAATTGACAATAACACGTAAGTAGTAGTGCGTACAATATAATTTAATATATTAGTCATTTTATTCAGTAACGACAATATATGTACCTAGTCACATATCACAGATAGTCAGTACCTAAATTGTCAATTTGGTTTTTATTTTTACTGTTCATAAAATACTAAAACGTAAAGTTAAACCACAACCAGGTATTAAATACTGTTCATAAACTATTCTGATACTGTTCACTTACATTTTTAATCTTTATTATAAGCTACAACATTTAAAACCTTGATATATTAGTAAATTTACTCTAGTACTTGTAATTTTCCATTATCAAAAAGCTTTGTAACAAAGCGAGCCTTCTGCTCGATCATCTCAATAGAAGCTAAAGTTTCGAGACATCATCAACCTGACAGCATGAGACAATAAAAAGTAATGTGTGCATAATCACAATCGTACAGATACTAGCAAGTATGATGTCAGTAAATCTATTGTGACACGATGAACCGATGATATCAATATAATTGTTATTCAAACTGAAACTATTGTGGTTTAAGGTTTTATGTTCATTATTAAGATGCCTTTTTTATCTTATAGCTAAGTTGTGATTCAGAAAAGAAGTTAATCTAAAATATTTTAAAAACCTAATGCTATTTTTTTATAGTTTTATTATTAATTTATTTATAAATAAGTGGTTGAACAAGTTAATTAGTTTGTTTTTATTTTCATTAGAATACAGTTGTAAATAAAGTTATGATTACATAAAAAATGCTATTCTTAGTTCGTACTTCATTCGCAATGTGACGCAAATTTATAAATAAACTTATAGAGTTTCAACATTAATAGAACCTCAGGGCCCAAGGTATGTTTTCTCTCGTCCTTTCAACCTTGAACCTTCAATAAAAAACCGTTGTTCTTTATGGGTCCAAATCGTAACATAGGTTGTATCGATAAAAAAATTGTCGTTCAAATCCAACCCACGCCATATGTGAAAAACATGGTGTTAAAAATCGAACAGGATGGGATCTTTAAGGCCCCAGCAAAGTCATTTCATAGACAATTAACGGGACGTTTTAGAATATTTTTTTGTCACACCAAAAAGGTGTGAGGACAAAATGTATTCTTTTTTTCTTAACGGTCCTTCAGATTCTAAATTTAAAACGTGAGTGTATGCTGATTTAATAAAAAAAAGTTGAAGTTTAGCAATGTCATCGGATCTGGCGTTTTGAGGAAATTGGATTCGACGAATGGCACATCTCCGTTTTTTGATAGGTAGGTTTTTGTTTGGTCAAAAAGGTTTTGCTACTGCAAAAAATTGTTATTATATTATTTATTTTAACTTAAGATTGGTAAGTAAACATGCTCGACACAATCTAATGATATTAATATAATGTGACATTGATTTTATTTACGAAAAATTCCATAGAATTATTTATTGGATAATCATAATGCAATGTTGTAGATTCTTTATAATTATAATAAGATATAATAAATTCATTGCATAACTAATGGTGATTAAATTTCAATAAAATAATCCTTACTTAAAATCCTAATTATCCCTTACCTCTATATTGTTTTACATTTATTGATTGATGTACATAAATCTGTTTTGAAAATAAATCATATGTTATTGTAAAATAATGTCTTCGCCAAAAGTACAAGTCAGTGCTCCCCAATTTGACACCAGATGGCAGTTTAATATAAGTTCGACTTAAAGCTTTATGATATTTAATTTATAGTTAAGAACTCTCAGTATTTTTAAACTTTAAACTAAAAAAATAATACGGAAAAAACCTTACATTGAAAAAGTTGTTAAGGAGAGACTGTTCTAAAGATGCAGAACATTAAAAGCGAAGATCTATGCGAACGATTCTAAATACTCTATCAATCCATAAGAATCCATAAGTAACTAGACATTTGCCTATATGTAAGTATGAAACTTTACACATGTTCCTTATTCAGACACTATTTTTACAATTTTTAAAATTATAAAATAAAGATATGTAATTTTATCTAAGCATGTACCTATCTATAGTAAACCTTCAATAAATGATCCATAAATACTTACCTTTGTCTTTATAATTTATAAACCCTAAATAAACCTTAAAAAATACATATATGCCTGGAATAAAGCAAAAACATCGAATGGCGGTTCAACCGGAAACCGGAATTCAGAGGTGGTACCACTTCCGGTGTGCAACGTGACATGGACAAATCGCAGACCGCTAATCTAGTGTCAGACGGCTGGGTACTTAGGTATTTTTAGGGTTCCTATAGGTGATTTAGATACCTAGGTATAATTGTAGGTAAAAATTATGGTAACTTGATTTCATTAGGTAAATATTTCCAGCAATTATATTAAGAGAGTATCTTTTCTGAGACATACGCATTGAATAAATATGTTAAAAGGTAAAGTTATTACTGATATTTTAATAGGTTTATAAAATTTAATATTAATTTCTTTTAACTTTTAGTTCACGCCAGGCAGACATTACAATCCAATAAGAAAAGTTTCGAGTTTCAAGTATCAGAAATGCAAACTAATAAGAATAAATACATATACATATTAATATAAGCAGTGTAAACTTATATTACAACGAATAATTAATAATAGTTATAATTACTATAGTTCCATATAATTAGCTAGGTTGTTTATGTTCATAAACTAGTCATTGCGTCTAAATCAATTCACGTACGTATATAATAGACAGTACAATATTATGATAATAATATCACATATAGGTACCTAGGTATATCTGCTTTCTTCTGATATGTAATGACTACTACTATACTACAATTATTCATCAAGAACAATCTAAATTCACCCACAAACGGTAGGCATAACACACGAAACTCCAAGCTCAATTGGACGCCTAGAGAACGAAATCTCTCGCCCACAGAGGGCGTCGACCGGACGTTGTCGCAATGTCACCTCGATGTCATTGGCGTGCGCGACGCATGTGATTGGTCGATTTTGTCACTCCGTCCCTGCGACACTCCTGATTGGTGCGTTTTGTCACACGGTGGGCGGGGCCTATTTTTTTACGCGTTTTTTAGTGTAGTTTGGAATGTGTCGTTGGAATACCTATTTTTGGTTACATAATATATTTAAACACATACATTTAAGTACTTTAATCCCTTTTGGGGTGGACAGAACCTCCGATAATATCTCCTACGTCACTTATTAGAATGAATATTCAGGGTTGCTATGTCACAATGAAAAATTTAATATTTTTTGTTAGTGAAAGATAGTTTCTTACATAATATTATTTTAAAAGAACTTTTATATACATTATTAGGTAATATAATACCGTAATTTTATTTCGTTACTTACTCCATCCCACAATATATAAGACTCTACTATTGAACCATATATCTAGTCCTAACGCGTCGTTCGGTCCCCCCTCCTAATTTTTCTCCCTATCTTGCAGGTCAGGGGGCCGCGGGGGGTGGGGAAGTGTCGCGATCAATACTTCTCTCCCTGCATGCTGTCACCCCGGTCCTTTGGTCCAAGCCTTTGGAAGCTTGGCCTTTGGGAAGCTAAGCCTTTGATATGGTTTTTAATAAAGGAAAACAATTGAAAGTTCAATAAAAATACTGTAATGTACACCCAAATATAGTTTAGTTACACCAAAGGTTAGGTTTGGGTTGGGACTGTGTTATTTTGGTGTACAATCCAGTAATATTTGGTGTGGAGTTTCGTACCTACTATAAGATGTTTGTTTTAATACTACTCTTTAATAAATAGAGTTGGTCTTTACCTAGTAAGATCTGTGATTGACTGACACAAATAAAATATGCTTGTATTTTGAGTTTGAAAGGTTTGATTCTTTGTATTCTTGTCAGATAAGGTTAAACCCAAATTTTGCATATTTTGTATCATAAACTTAACGTATGTAATTTTTAGGTACTGATAAATAAATTTTATTACATTAACATATGAATTGGCTAAGATTTTACTTACTATACCTCGGTATATAGAAATACGTTCTCGTATGTAACGTAAAAAGTACGACTATGAACCCTAACAGGGTAACTAGATAGAAGATGATTAATAATTAACGGGACTTATCGCGTTAGTTTTTATATAATAAAATTACCTTTATTAACCCGACGTTTCGGCTACGTTGCAGTAGCCATAGTCACGGGCAGACTTAATTATTAATCATGACTATAAATCGCGAATCTCTTAAAACTATAGATACAAGATGTTATTCCATCGTCGTTCTTCATCCTGAATAGCCATCACTTCGTCACTTTATTGCAACACGCTGAAATAAAACCGATGACTCTTATTCATTATAATATAGCACCATTTAATGGATAAGCTTTAGGTAGATACTAATTATACATTTCATCACCAATTGTCTTTTAAGGGTAGATAAATAGATACATCCATACACATCACGCCTGATTCCCTGTAGAGGGGTAGGCAGAGATAACGGATCCCGATCCTAACAGATCACTTTCGCTTCATTGACACTGATACATCTTCTCATACACACTCGGCGGTTATAGGTACGTACGCCTTTTAAGTTTAGTATTCTTTGGGAATATTCTTCAGCCTTCTAGACTACTAGATGACAGAGCATGCTCTATTTATTACCCTTGGAAGGCTTCGTAGGAGCTTACATAGTAATATGTTTCTTATTTAAGTGATTATATTTAGGTTAGTGACAATATAGCAATAATAGTTTGTGAGGATCGGGACTGATGGTGATCCGTGATCTTTGCCTACCCGTCTACAGGGAAACGGACGTGATTTGTGTGTATATGTTTATGAATTAGTAAGTAGTAATTCATTTATCTAAGTTCATTTATAACTTTAAACAGGCATTTAATTACGTTGGCAGTTAATTGCCTAGTTTCCACCATTGCTGGTCTATTATAGCTCCTTCTGGTATTGAATACCTGCGTGTCGTAAAACCCGCAAGACGCCCTCTGCCGTTGCGTTTTAAGAACCGCGTAATTAGTCATTTGATTTTATGGCGAGGAGAAAATTGTATGAGATGTTTTTAATTAATATAAATTCGCTTTGGTACTGAACCATCGGGACTTGTCACTCGTAAAACATAAGGAGGAAGGCAGCACTTACGCATGACGTCTATAAATCAAGAAGGGGTGCGCAGAATCTCGGTGTGCTCACTTCAAATGAACCTATGCGTTTTCTGAAAATGAAAGAGATTGGAAACAAATATATAATTATTATACGGTATTATATACATATGAATTTTTCATATAAATATTTAGCTAATGGGGACATTCTTATAATTAGCTAATAAAAATCAAAGGTTAACTTTAGATGATGGTATATATTTATGTGTATTCTCGTTTAAGTATTAGCTATGACTTAGGATTCACTTTGTGTGTGGCGCTCTAGAGGTCGCCACAAATATTCACCTATTCTATTACATTATAATCTATAGTAATTGATTCAATTCGGTGTGGACAGAACCATGTTGATACGATAACATTACCTTGGTTACTTTTAGCATAAGTATTGGGGTTGTGATGTCACATGGAACATTAGTGTTAGGTTGCTAGCCCATCGCCTAATTGATCTCATTTACACCCTTTAGGTACCTCTCACTACATTCTGGTAAGAACGGTAGCTAGTTGACATTATTTTTACTTCCCTGACTAGTACGGGGCAGGATTATTTGGGTTGTATTTCTGAGTGAGTTTATTTATTTATTTATATTCCTTCACGGCAACAAACCAGGGGCCCAAAGCTACTAATGCGTTTTAGCCGAAACGCAGTTCAAAATCAGATCATATAGTGTGAAGATGATAGTGAATAAGCAAAAATGTCAATTTCACCATTAAAATCTGCAAAAAAGTGCCGAATTTCGCTTCAAAAATGGCGAAATTATCACTTTTTTATTTACTACTAACTTCATACTATTGCTGATCTAATACTGAAATGATATTTAGCGGACTAAGGCCCTAGCACATACAAAAAACATACTTTAAATATATCTACATATATGCTTTATAGCTTAGACTATTGTATGGCCAGTAACGCACCTTTTAATACAGTCGAATGCCACATTATCGAGCACCCCGTGGCATGAGAGTAATTTATTATTGGATTTCATAACGGAGCAGATGTATAGACCACCTGAACACCCGCCCTGAGTAAGCGATGAGATGGGTGGATGAATTGAAAATGACGGCTTCGGTTTGGAGTTAGGAAATGTTTATTCTATGTTTACAAATGTAAGGTGTATAGAAATATGCTAACCTATAGTTAGAATAGTTATTAAATAAGTTATAAGATATTAGGATAGAATAAACGTACATGTAAATTTGTATTAAAGATAATATTTAGTTTATACATAGACTTATTGTGTGTTATTTGAGAATATTTTATATTATGTTTTTATAAGAATAATACCTGTAAGTAACAAAATTGTAAGTGGCTCATAAATGTTTAAGACTGATTAAGTATGTAATATCTATGTTTGATTCTATATTGAATACTAGAATATTTGGACTTATAGTTATTAATTAACTTAACTACGTATTAGTAACTAGGAAAATATTAATTGATTTCAATACCTACAAAATATTATTTATAGATTAATATGAAACGTTAGTTCAAGAAATGAAAGTTTTACATTAGACCGCCATATTATATTCCTTTCTTTATTTGCACCAAAACTATATCGGCATACACAAATCATGTTAATTTGGAGCATAAATGATCCGTTAAAATGCCCCATCGCTAAATGGTTTTGGCTGAAACAATGCTTGTCGAATGCCTGTCGTGTGTCATTTTAGATAATAAAAAACAAGCAGCTGTTTCTTAATTTTTTGTTTCTTTTATGGATTATTTAAAAGATGATTTGGCTTCTTATTAATGGTGTGCATTAATTATGAGGGTTTTTATCAAAACTCTAACTGTTAGTAGTTTTTTAGTATATGCAGATATGAGGAACTAAATTTTATGATTTGAGAGGTTTGTTGGATTCTTGGTCATACATATAAGACCCATGAAAATAAGTGCAACCAAAGGAAAGCTTTCATGTTTTTCTGTCACTATGTGCGAACATTGAATATGGTCGAACTTAAAATATTTATGTCTTTAGAAATAATGGTAGGTAGGTACCTATTAAAATCACTTCAAACTGAACTAATGATTTATGATAAATAAGATAGTCAAAAAAGAGATCAACTAACTATTATTTAAAAAGATAAGTATGCACAAAAAGGTCACACCAAAAAGGATGTGTTAACGGCGTCATTCGCCACATTGTGTTCTTTATTTTCAAGCCCGTTTTGTTTTGTCATCATACCATACAACATAACGGCGAATATAATCGAATTTTGACATACAATATACGGGTGAAATTGGGTTCTATAGATACGTTTTTTAGGTCGTCATTTTGGGGTATAAATGATAAGGGTGACTTTATTAAAAAGTAGTTTAGTCATGTATTTCCTGGGAGTTGAATAGAAAGCATCAACGGGATTCTTACTGGCATGTTAGGTAGTGGTTCTTTAGATTGTTTTATATAGATAACTAATAAGGCACAGGATTCTATAGATTTTATCGAATATCTACCTAATATAATTTGTGGATTAAGAATGTAATTGTCAACGTATGTTGGTAGTTAAAAGTTCTAGTTCTACGATTTTGTGTGTCTCCGTTTTTTTCTAATCCTTACCAAGCAATTTTGTTACACTACCATTCAAATATATCTCGTAGTTATAGGTTCTTTTTAACTTATCTATATAGCCAGTTTTTACTTCATACATCTTCACTTCAACACACCTACTCTATAATCATCCTCAACCAAGTTCAGTCCACAATAAACGCGCCTTAAACCCAGGAGTCTTTCACAAGAGGCTAACAAAAGCCAACGAAACAAGCCCCGTAATTACTGAGATCACATTTTAACCGAATGTTAAATCGTCGGACCTTGCGCGACCATAAATCATTTTGGTCATCTGCCGCCCGTAGCGACGCGACAGACTACAGATGGAACCGACGGGAAAAGACACGGGAGTGAGCTAGTCAATGGGCGCCTCATTTTCATTTACTTATTGGTGTTTAGTGGAGATTTCTTAGCAATGTTTTATGACGCCAATATTATTACGCTTCTATCTAACCCAGAAAGTAATGCTATTTATTTGTCACTCTCTTACGATTTAATTAATTAATTCTCCTAATAACATATCTAGAATCTAGTATGGTAATCTTATATCTGTGCTAGTATTATATTATTTTGCCTATGTACAACATTCGTGAAAGTTAACTTATAGTACCTAAGCCTAGCCTTCTTTACAAGTATGTAAATAAATACGAATCGAATATATTCAACCGTTTTCATTAGTTAATTAAAGAATTCAATTCACATTAATAATGTGTACGTCCATATTATTTAAAATAAGGGTGTGTGTATTATATGTGTATCTCTAAACAACTAACATTATGGTGCAAATGTTACATTAAACTAACCATTTAACACACAAATGTACCTAGGGCGGCCATTTTCCCATCATTACACACATTCAAATTCTCGTATCATTCCATCTTGTAATTGTACGTCGAATTCTTTTTGTTTTTTGATAAGTTTGACACTAGGCAACGGACAGCCGCCATTATGGCTCGCTCTTAATGGAGCATGATATAAATGGCTTGTCAACGTTATTTTTTATTATTGATGGTGTTGTAATCACTATCTTTAGGGGCCTCGTGTGTACGGATTGAGGAGCTCTCTGTAAGTACTTTTATGTAGCTTATATTTCTATGGTTACGTGTATGTGGCGTATATTTTTATGGTAATTTACATAGGATGTAGAGATTGTAAATTATCTATATGATACGATTACTGAGTGTTTTAATGTATATCAATAAGTTTTCCCGGTTAAAGAAAAGTTAAAAAACATAAGTTGATCGGTACCTATTCACATACTTTCTGTAATATTAAATTCCAACCTAATGATATTAAAACTTAGAAACTCTTTTAGAATTTTTTCATAAACTTAAAGTTGTATTCATGCTATCACAACCTCAATAGTAGTTATCTTGTACTGAAGTGAAACAAGATGATAAAAAAGCAAGATACCTTAGTATCAAGCACAAAAGGGATGTGTAGATATACGGGTATATGAATGTGTATGAAACTTTAATCAACATACACGTATGGTGTCCACATGATTAATCGAAAGCAAACACAGGGACGCTTAATCAACTAAAAATGGCGCCATGTCACATAAGCTTAACAGATGACGCCGATAAGATCGACCAATCAGGACGACGCGTACTTATAATTGAATTGAATATTGAATTTATTTATTGTGTCTGCACGCTAAGAGTTTCCGATAACATCTGGAGCTTAAAAACAGTTTTCTCTAACCTCCCAAGCGATATTCAACCTTATTACTCACGCTTAGGGTGTATATTTGAAAGTTATGAGTCTCGTATGTAAATCAGAAGCGTAATTGAAAGACTCTTTAAAAATCGCTTAAGAACGAAATTTGAATTTCCTTTGAAACATCCATCAAATGTGTAATGGGCCTTATGTAGATTCTCTAGACAATGCTGTGCTTTCCACAAAATGGCTGACCTTTTTATTCCAAATGAGCAAATAATGAGCACAACAGCCCGGCAGAGTCGTTACTTTTGCGAATAGATTATGGATACGATTTATAAAATTAGATTAAATAATATACGTTGTAAAGATAGGTTTCAAAATCCCTATCTTAAATATCCTTAAATATATGAGTACTTATAGCATTATTAAACTAGGTAATTTAATGAGAAGCGACTGCCAAGGTTCTTTCAACTTTTTTAATGTTACAAATTTTCTATAAATCTTTTCCCTAACAACCATTTTGTTATATGTGTTTCAAGTTTTCAAATAAATAGGTACCTAATTCAATTTTACAATATTTTTTCTTGGGATTGCTATAGTCGTAGTTGGTATATAAGGATTTTAGGAATTCACTTTACCTAGGTATTAAATAGTATAAGTAAAAGGACTTCACCAGTCATCAATTATTCACATCATTAGTGTATTCGAATTGTAGGCTATCGTAGCCCATTCATTCGTAGGCTATTCATATAAGTTTATTAATATTACGCAATGGATTAAAATATTTGAAACTAACTATTCTCTGTCATAAAATTTATTCTGTAAAATATTTATTGTATGTTTTGTCTCCTACAATTCATCATTTTTACACTTTTAACCTTGTTTACATATTCAATTAGCGTCGAAATTTGCATGAAGGCTGTACAGCGATAATCGGTGGCCGCTTCAATTGATGAAAAATCGAAGCGATTCAACGCATCGTCACCTCCAATGAATTAATGTCGCTATACTCACGTGTCTGTATATAAAGTCAACGATTTAGGTGATGGATAAGTTATGGGGGATAAATCTTAATTTTATGGCAATACTGACTGGAAGTTTATATACCTTCTTAGGCACTACTATAAGATTATTTACGATGAACTTATATGTACTGCAAATATAATTTCTAAATAGATTGTGCATCCAGATATATAGTATAGGCATCCAAGTCCCGAAAAACAAAACAATAAGTATGTTTTTAGGACAAAAATGTAACAGTTAAGTTATATTGGTATTCATGTTGAAGACATTAAACTAATTACTTAAACTGTAGCGCAAATCACTAATGCTTTTGCATTTAATAAGTTTAGTATGTAATGCGAATAGCGCAACCAAAAGGGAGTAATGGTACTATTACACTTTACACAAGACATCCATCACACAAACGAAAAAGTTTGACACGATGTAATAAAAGTATCACTTTAAAACAAAATTATTTAAAATAGCATCGATGACTGTAACTATTAAGTATCAGTAGCTCAGGGTAAGTTCATATTACATCAGTGTTGCGTGCGGCCACAATAAAAGCACTGAAACCCAATTTAAAACTTAGCTTAAGAGCACCCTTATCTACAGTGCTTTATCTTGCACTACTCAAAACTTCTCGCTAGGGCGATCACTAATGTTACTGAAATACCTGGGCAGAAGGTTCTGTTCGTAGAATAATAGATGGTTAAGTAAAATAGCTGACTATACATCTTTTTCCGTGATAGTCTGGACCCTGGTTTGAAAGCAATGCAAACTAACTCATTTTCTTCCGTTAAATTGCCATCCAGTGGAATAGGTGGGTCCAACTACTTTTTTACTAAATAGAAACAGAATCGTATGTTTATCTGGGACGTAAAAAGGATGCTAACTACCTTCTTTCTGGCAACTCGTAGAAGGCGACTAAGGGACTAGGAGTAAATGGAATATAATAGGTTCCATATTACACCACAACCACAACATGCTCGTAAAAGACTTAGGGATTAGTATTGTGTCTCCAAGTTTATGTCCATCTTGAAAGAGGTAAAAGCGCTCGATTTTGGTCTATTTCTTGCTAAAGCCCGTGTTAACTATTTGCAGTCCTATAAGATTTTCCTCTACTCACGTTGTTCTAGATCATGGCAGACTACACAGTTTTTGTCTCTCTAATTGATTGACGAAATCAGTAGGACATGAGTTCCTACAACCATTCACTTGATTACAATTAAAGGTTTGCTTAGTTTTTACTATGACTATGTTCTCAACGACATTTTCCCTCACCACATAACAGAAACTAATCAAATCTTTAATAGGCTGTATGTACTAAGTTACCTTTCTGCCCAACCCTTCGTACCTGGGCGTAAAATTAGCTATCACAGCACCATAAGGCCGCGTTCACACGGAGCGACACCGATGCGCCTGGCACCGGGCTGTCACGCGACGTGTCAACGCGACAATGGCGCCACCTACGTGCAATTAATCACAATTGCAATTCATACTGGTGTAAACGTGGGGTGAGGTGGCGTACGGTCTTTGTCACTGTAATTGGTTTGTCGGAGTTGTTTACTTGGGAAATTAGTAGGTAAAGAGGTGGTGGAAGTTAGATTCCTTATTTTACATTGAAAATATTTCATTTAGGTACTAACCGCCAATAGAAAGATAGGTACATATTGTGCAACTATCATATAGAAGGACTTAGATAACTTCTGACCTATGAAACCGCCTATGAAGCGAAATCGATGTGTTAGGATCGAAAGAACTTGAGATACATGATGTCTGCCTATCCCTCTATAGAGAGACTGGCGTGAGTGACAATTTTTAGTAAAGTCACTGTCTTTGTGAAAGGGATTCTCTTGAATGCATACATATATATATTCACGCATCTACATCCCCAACGGTATAGACAATCCATCGCCACCGGGAAAGATCCTGACAAATATCTCTTGCTTCATTCACATCCATTAACCTTCTCATACATGCTCTTCTTCGCTCTACGTATACCCAACATGAGAAGAATATCCAATTTGATCGGTATACGTTCTACACGGAATTTCCCTCAAACTCTACTTTCCACTTTGACTTTATAGATTCATATTGTAACCCTGCTTTCATCCATCCGCTCCATGTGCTCATTTGAATTATTTAAATATGAATATAAATATAATGTGTAGGTATATCAATATCATACCTACACCAAATCCTGATTTCAAAAATCCATCCCCATAATTCCGACCCCCATATTTCTCTCATTTCACAGTCTTCCCATCACAGCCACCCTAAACTTGTCTTTAATTAAAACGGAGGTCGGAATTCCAATCAGGAATCACCTCCGCCATTTGAATTCCACTTCACTTGCTCTCTATAGGACCCTTATTTTGCAAAAGAAAATGAAAAACAGCAAATGCTCTACCTATACTGTTCTACCGATGTAGTGTATGTTAAATGATATGGGTATTCATGGTTATAAACCAAAGCATAGTAATTAACATAACGTTAAAATCACGTTAGACTATTTATGTTACAATCGTTTAGAGGTGTTGGCAGAGAATATGGTAATGTTTATAGTTTACAAAATTTTGTCAAGTCATTGATTCGTCTTAATCGGATATTTTCCCTATCCACTGTAATTCTTCTTTACACATTAATGAGGTATACTCAAGATCAATTTATTATTTCCTTACTATTACTTATTTGCTCTATTATATTGGAAATATGTATATAATTTAATACACAATATCATTTATTGAGATCTTGTCAACTGTACGTGTATTACATATTCAATTGTGAATCCTGACACTGCTTAAGGAGTTTATTTTCTGATGACAGAACAGAACTTTTATAAGAAAATGATCCTAGAAAGTCAACTTAAACACTTTAAGCTTAAACATTTGTGACTCAGTAGGTTTGCGTGCATAGCTTGTCCTGTTGTATGGCCGGTCAAAAACCACAAGCAAATTATCATCTCTCATTGATCCAACAATGTGAAATTGATGACAATATGGTGCACACACGGCTCTGTCCACCGCTAATTTGTGAATTGGAAACCGCAGGTCGTATGAATTTCTCCCCAATTTGAGGTTAATATGGAATTATGTTTAATCGAGGTGGTTGTCGTTGGATTAATTTGTAGCAACGCATGAAATTATCCTGTTTGTTTGTTATTGTTTCTGTTAAAATTATAATAATTGAGTGACCAATACATATGTATATAATAAATAAATATTAATATAACTTACACCAAACTTTAACAAGGCATGAACGCAATAAATATTTTGATTTCATTTTATATAAATTCTGTTATGAAACTAGTAATCATTCTACTTTTTCCCTATAACACAACTTTGTAAAATCACTCCATACGTAAAGATAAATAAAAAATCCAAATGGAACAATAATTGAAACAAAACACGTCGCTCTTTTTTATCACAACCATCCATAGTTTAGATTAACAAACGCATGGTCATTCAAAACTCTACTTGAGCTAAACCAAATGCAAAGCCGTTCTTTATAAAATTCTGTATACACACTCAACAATTTCGAAAAAAACTCCACATTTATTTGGCCAACAAAGGGCCGCGCACCCATGTCGATAGAGCGCCCATTTTGGATCCCTTCACGTATTATTAACCCTTTGATCAACCCTTACATTGACCCTTTCACTGTCACAAAGCTTCCATTGTCAACTGTCACTCTGAACTGAATGAAAGGAGGCGGGGCCGTGAAGAGTTAAAGGGGACTGTGAGAGGTTAATAACATGGTGGAGGAGATTGGTTTGACAGTTCTTTTGTGAATGCCGTCCTTGTGTTTTGTGGGGTTAAAATGGATGACCAATGTGCTTGGCAATCGTGTATGTGCATGTATTGGGAAATTATGGTGTTTACGCGATATGAAGTGGGTTTTAAAGTTTTAAATATTGTAAGAGAAAGTAATGATATAAGTTTTATATATATTTAGTTTTTGACAAATAAATCTTCATAGCAACTTTTTAATTTTATACAACGCTGTGCAAACATATGTAACTAACTTACTACTTGTCTCTTGTTGCAACTAACTTGTTGTTTACAAATAAGTAATAAAAACTCATAACCCTCTAATCGTTTAAACATGCTATTCATAGTACATTATGTTTTCGACTAGATAATAACAAACATGACATAACACAAAACCTTATCTAACACATCACGATAATCGCTATTCAATGTATGAATAAACAACCCAAAAAGGCATAGAAATAGCAAAACAAGTACGGCAAATATTGACCATCGGACAATCACGAATAACAGACAGTGTCATAAGGCTTTGTTAGATTAACAATTTAGAGCCTTTGTGACATTGTCCGTATTGTCAAATTGTTCGGACACAATTGCGATCAATATTTGACGCAAAACGAATTGTTTGAGAGTCGTGCGGCGTAATTTAGAGCTAAGCCTTGAAAGATGACAATGTGAGTGTCAAGAATAAAAAACAAATAATATTCTTTTCGGGTTAGCATGTGCTAATTTTAAAGAGATTGTCATGGAAAATATTCTATGTGAAATCTGGTAAAATGTAACTATTCTTTTCGACTATAATGATGACAGACATGATTTTTTCTAAATTTCGCTATGCATAACCTACATTTTATCATATCTAATTGTATGATATACACATACACATTTTTCCCGTTCACTAACAACGATCGACATTGCGTTATTATTTTTTTTATTTCGTACCTATGAAACCTCTGCATTGGATGTCGTCTTTCAGCAATACACATCCGTTGTTAAAAAAGTAGTCTATACAAAAAAGGACCGATGATACAACCCCAGACACTCTGAGCTGCATAGCCTTGGATTTTAAACGGCAGAATGGCCTAATATCACTTCAACTAAGGAAGTGCTCACGAAATATAATGTCCTGCCTCATCGTATTACTTCGGTCACTCGAGACCATTTAAGGAAGACCTTTTTAAATGCACCTGTTAAAGGAAAATCTACTAACAAGGAGGGGTCTAGTTATACCAGGCTTTGCAAAGTATTGTTGGACATGCAATGTGTGAATTATGGACAGTCCCTTCACGAAATTGGTTCCCTTTATTTATCACTTACAAAGAATATTGTACTTAGTGAGCGGCATCTCTTTGGCAATAATGGAGATAAGTTACTGAAGAGCCATTCCTTTTCAAAATATTTTTGTTGTATTTTTAAGGGCTTGGAAATTGTTTTGTTATTTTCTGTTACGCTTCATTTCATATTTAAATATCACGACTTCTTTGGTAGTCGATTTATTGAAGGTCTTTAAGCATTACCCCTTGCGGGATAGTCAGAGATTCGTGAGTTCATCTCTGCATATACGCAATTAGTAATTACATTGCCACTTCAAACTCACGTGAAAACGTAATGTGATAACCCGTTAAGCATACCTACTGTAATGAACAAGCATTGACAAATTCTAATGAACAAATATATTTCCATACAACATTATCCCTCTCTGAAATTCAGATCTACATAATAAACATTCAACAAACTCCACAAGACAACATTTTCATAACTATGTCATCTATCTACATATAAACATTAGGTATAACAACATCCGCATATTACCTACCCTCCAACTTCACCCTGTTGCCGAGACAGCATAATTTCGGGTACACATGACCCGAGTATCAGCAAACACCATCAAAATATAATAACTCGTAACTTGATAATAGGGATGCAACCCTTTCGGAGGGAACCCAGTCACCCTCAATTTGCAAAACAAATTAGCGCCCTGAGGACCGCCGTCGTCTTAGTTACCGTCGCTAAGGACGGCTGCAGAGGCGGCGGGAAACGTACGTTTTTTATACTGGTATATGGTTTCCGATATCTATACTTAACACTATAGTACCCATTTAAAACGAGATACCTGTACATTTATCCTATTCACTACAAATTTTACACTGCAAATTGGTTTCCAAAAATCTATACATTACACTATAGTACCTATATTAAACGTGATACCTCTTTTGACTCTACAAAAGCACCAGTTTTTTTGCTATGAAGACCATTTATGTGTTTATGCCCATTTATATCTTTATTTGGGATGTTACAATTCAATTAGGACGTGTAATTGTGAATGTATTTACTGCAGGACAATTGACGCTGGATTGTATGTCAAAAATTATGTTGAATTCTTCAGGCTCCTGATAATTGGCCAATGAAAAAGCTATGATACTGCTTTTATATGAAATAGAAATTACGATCGAATGTTTATTTTTATAGTAATATCGTGTATTGTAATGTAAAGCGTAGAGTAAGCCTAAACTTGCCTCTTGAATGGAATCCAAAAAGCAGTGAAGGGGGTACATCGTGAATTCTCAATCAGGCATTCCCGAAATGATTTAAAATTTCATCTTCGTTCTGAATTAATATCCATCAGAAGTTTGTCTTCGAATATTTTACGATCGATTTGGTCAATTCGTTATTTTTACCAGCTAGACAAAATAGCAAAACTCGAATTAGTATTTTTGTTTTAATAACTTATTAATACATAAGAATTTCATTCTATCCTATATATTTATATGTAAGAATTTTAAAGTAAAGGTTTCTCACATAAGATATTAATACTCATACACAGATACTCTTTTGGTATATTACTATTTACCCACCAAAAAAACAACGTTTATGAATTCAAATTACACTTCATTCGTACAATTTCCTATATAATTTACCATACACACTAAGTCATTATAAACCGTTTCATAAGGACTCATAACTACACTTCCAATTTACCTACACTAATCACGTTACCACGACCCTTGTCGTGCTAATTGGTCCCATTACAACTCATTAACAAGGAGGTCCTACACCTTCGATAAACTGCTCCATGCATAAGTTATAAGCATAATGAGTCAGGTACAGTCTAGGTATTAAAGGTGATAGGGGTAGGTTACAAGCAAAGTAAGGTTAGGTAGTACAATATTACCTGGGGTTATAGCCAGGTAAAAAGGAATATGATGAGAAAAGTATTTGTGTATCTACGTACGTATATTGTCAGGGTTTGTATTGTGACATTTGTTATTGAGTTGATAAGAGAAGATAACCCATGTCTAATCTAACCTTATCTTTTTTTTACGTAGAGTTAATATAACGCGTGTTCTATTGGATGAAAATTGTCTTGCATTTGTTTTGCAAAGTTCTAAAATCACTTTGCATTAAAATCTAGCTCCCAAACTACACAATCCACATCACCTCACTCTGAAACATAGCTCATAACCACGTATGATAATAAGATGTAAATATCAGTGGTACCTACTCACTTTTCTCTGCTAATCCTTTCAATGAAGTCCATATCAAAACATGAAGTCACTTCTCTGTTTACCATTTCTAAGGTGCTAGAAGTCTAGACTAGACTTATGTCGAAACTATGCCCTGGCTCGTAGTACTGTAGTTTCGCAACACTGATTAGTTGTGATTAGGTGTTGGAGTGACGAGCCTTTCATTATAAGGGGGCGTGGCCTCGCAATTGCGATGTGATAGCAGTCTAGTGTTACACAAACCAATGTTGTTAGCAACGCTAAGAATGGGTATAGTTAGGTATGAAAATGCGTGAAGAACAAAAGAGACACTATTAGTTAATAGTGGAAGGAAGGTTTTTAAGAGAGATTTGTCAGGATCGCTCAAGATGAAGATTGATTATTTGTACCCATCCAATTGGGGAAATAGAGGCGTAATTATATGTGTATGTATGTATTCATAATACAAAGGGTATTAAACGATGAGACCAAAACGATATAGGACTATAAACGATGAAAAATTATTCGTCTGTTACGATCACATATCTAAATGTCAGGAGACGTGTGCAATATTGATTTATAATAATAGCAAATACTTACAATATCAACAAAATAGATACAAATACTTTTAAAAATATATTTATCTAATTTAAAACGAATTGTTTATATCATATTTCGAAACATAATGTCGCAAGCTGCCTCCTATTTTATGTGTCGTTTAAGTAGCGAAAAGATAAGCACGATTTTGAAAACTTTTAGAGTAAGAACTGTCGTATATTTTTGAATCATGTCAACCTAAACTCAAAACATTACACTACAATTTGAATCTCTAGGTTCACATCTTCAAACCTTTTTACATCCAACTAAAGACTTTTCTTAACAAAGACGACACAACCTTTAACTGCGTAATCTTTATTTAACTTGTTCTTACTCCCCTTGTTTGTTAAGCATTTTGTGCAGAATTAAGTCAACTGAAAATTACGTGGCCTTCATTAAGCAAGCCTCTGGGGAGAGGTCGTGTATTTATGATGTTTATCATAGAGAAGGGTTCTTAAGATTCTACGAAGCGGCCCTTTCGAATAATATAGGCGTTGTGATTTACATCCCTTTCGGCTGTGTTATGACGCTGTCGCAACGCAAAGGATATTTGGAAATTTATTTTGTTAAATATACAGGATATGTTAATTATTGTATTGTACCATTGATTAAAACATGAACGTTTCGAAATAAGGTTAATAAATACAAAATATACGTGTATATACGTACGAAAAACTACATTTAAAATGTGACAGTAAAAGATTGATCCATTAAATATAGGTGTCGGAAATATCTATAAAAGAATGTAATACTTAAATCTCTTTAATATACAAACAGCATATTATAATATGTACATAACATAACCAGGAGAAGAAAACAGGTTTACAACAAAGAGATGATCATCATAATAAAAACTTTTATACTACTGTAATGTATTTAACATTTGGAATTGTATAACTCAAATTTGAGCCTCAAATCTCACTTTCGATACAAATTATCGTCAATTGTCACTCGACTGTGACCAACCATTTAGCACCAGTGAATATGAGACTTGTATAAGGTAATAATGTTTATTTATTTTTTCTATTCGATGGTTGTTTCCTTTCGATATACCTTATGATGTTATGGAGGTGATTCCGCTGCGTAGTATCGATCTTTCTTTATCCTATTATTACTCCTTCATATAAGCACTTAAAAACTATCTAAACCTACATTTTTTTACCAAATATTTGTGATTTTCAGATTTTTAAGTTTATAACCCATTATGTACGAAAAATGAACTTATCGCTTTATTTAATTATAAAACAAAGTTAATGCTATTTTAAACAACAAATTTAACGCGATAAATCACGACTTCTTATAAAATAATAATACAATTATTTTGCACAAAATCCATACATTTTCGCATACGTGTGCGTAATAAAATGTATTTTGGCTGTTAAAAGACTGATTTAGAAATAGCAATTCCTTCTTGCACTTCTATAGTATATAGCCTTTCTCTTTGGAATGTATTAGTTAGTGCAAAAGTATGAAGAGTTGCTCTATTTAGGTCCCTTCGCTTGTTTGCGGCTCCGGTAATGCTGTGTCGTGACGAGGTGAAGTGCCACCAGGTTGTGGCAGATATTTAGATATGGCATATTCATTATATTATGTTTATACGTATAAAAAATTTGCAATGAATTAATTGGCTACTACAAACAATATAATATGTAATTGTGACAATGGAGTGCATAGAAATCATTGTTTATTCTTATATGTGTTTTGTCGACAATGAAATGCATAGAAATTGTTGTTTATTCTTATTTGGGTTTTGTCGATGTTTAGTTAATGCTTGTATTTTTGTGTATTGTGTTGTCTGTGTAAATAAAGTTTATTCTATTTTAAATGTAATTGTAGTTCATTAAGTAAAAATAGTAGTTTCAGTAAAGTAAAGTATGTATCTACATCAAAATACAATTACTAGAGTACCCGCCACATAAGGTGGCAGTAGCCAAACTTGGAACTAAATTTGACGTTTCCGCCATTGCGTGTTATTTTGTATGAAAGGTAAATTTAGTATTACCAGCGTTGTGTTTTTTGCCCACTCTTTGTAATTTTTATGTTTGTTAAGGGTGATTATAATAAATTGATTTCTGGAGTTTCTTGTTAGTTCTTCTCCAAGGGTCTCCGCTGAACTTCTTCTTCTCAATCGTTACGCTCTTATCAGAGCGGTCGTGGTCTTCATGACGTGGCATCTTGAGCAGCCGAAATGGTTGGTGAACTAACCTCGGTAAAAATATGTAAAGACAATGCTCAGTGCCATGTTTGAAATAGTTTTTTTACATACATACATACACATCACGCCTGATTCCCTGTAGAGGGGTAGGCAGAGATCACGGATCCCCATTTGTCCCGATCCTGACAGACCACTTTCGCTTCATTGACATTCATACATTCTCTAATACACTCTCGGCGGTTATAGGTACTCCTAACGTCACCTTTTTTCAATATAGCGTCTATCTGACTGTTACATATATGTCTTATTAGGCCGGCCCCTACGTAACCGCCCTTCCACTTCACTCATATATATTCCTTTTGTCAATATATAGTTTTTTTAATTTGTACTTAGATCATAAAATAACTTTCAAAGAGAGCTTATGATAGGGCCTATTTTGAATAAAAATATTTTGACTTTTGACTTTGGTATATTAATTTGTTTTATTTGAGTTTATAGATCTGCAACCAAAGATCGTTACAAATGAAACCTCAATATAATGTATCGAGCCGTATGGCACAGTGAGTGCTAGTTTTGGCGTGTTTACTGGCAACACTGGATTACGCGACTGTGGCGACGCCTCCAACTGCCACCTTATGTGGCGGGTACTCTATAGGTAATGAAATGTTTTTTTACTTTCCATCATAGTGTTAATATTATATGAAACTAAACCATAGGTAAATGATTATTTTTTACACTAGTGTAATTATATAAGAAAATACTAAGATCAAATACATCTAATTTCCATCCAATTCTAAGAAATTTTTTAGTAGTCTTTGTACCTATATTATTATGATAAACCACATATATTATTATGTACCACCTACCGTATACACAATGTTTATATGTCACTGCCATGTCTACATTTCGCAGGCCATGCTAGCGAGTGGCCATAAGGCATAATGACAGCTTCTTGAACGCGATCACGCAAGCCAACGTGATGCGCGCCGTGTGAACACGCCCTAACCGAGACTTATGTTCGCTGGTACTGCAGGCAAGGGAATGTGTTTCGATTATATATTTATTTATGCCTTTAGTAAGTATTTATGTGCTTGATAATTCGGGATAGACTAATTTTGTCTTTGGTGTTTTTAAGTATGATAAGAATTTTGAAGTATATGGGACTGTTTTTGTCTTTGATCTTATAAAGGAGGAATGTAAATATGGATGAATGGTAAAATAGTTTTACGTGATTTATTAAACTAATTTGACAAATGATATTTTGTGACATATTACGAAAACTTTTAGGAATAATACAAATAATTATAGATAAATAGGTATAAGTTGAATTTCAAATCGGTTGTTTATATCAAAGTAATATCCATGATAAAACTTTGTAGGGTCCAAAATTTACGTGTAGTAGCTATATTATATACACAATAAATCTAGACATTGCCTTATTACTTAGAATCTGCGAATTTTATTTAGAAAATAATACCATGTAGAATAATGTTGGTCAGTAAAGTAAATTCGATGAACCTTAAGTTCCTTGCAATTTATTTTAAAAGGTACTAGCACAGCACAGGATTTTTGTTATAAACACCTAAACCTTACTCTTACTGACTGCTTTCCCATAGATTCTTAGTTCCATACCTTCTATTTGAATACCAGAATAGCTGGGACTTTTCATAATAAACATGTACAAAAAAAACTTATTAAATGCTTGTATGTTTTTTTGCCAACCCTAACCCCACATAATGCGCAGGACACAATACCGAGAGTTACTCGGACAGTGTGTAATTGAAATTATTATTTACAGCGATCGGGTCGTTAATGCAATGGCGGACAATTAAAGTAAATCCAAAGTAATCAAGAACCAACTTCAAATCGAACTAGTAACTTGGAAGTGGTTAGAGGTGAAATAATAATAATATTTTAGCATTATAGATATATTGTACTAATAAATAAACTCTAGTTTTATAGTATACTAGTGACACCCTCCGGCTTCGCACGGGTATAAAATATATTGCCTACTCCACTATTTAATGGATGTTATTATACATATAAACCTTCCTCTTATAAACTTTCCTCTATCTATTAAAAAACCACATCAAAATTCGTTGCGTTGTTTCAAAGATTTAAGCATACAAAGGGACATAGGGACAAAGAAAGCGACTTATTTTTATACTATGTAGTGAAGTATAGAGTAATAAGGGATCAGTGTATTAATACTGTAATTTAATGGTTTTTGTTTGTACTACATAGTTATAGTAATACATATGTAAAAGTTTAATTAATAGACTAGTTGTGACGGTATTCGAATGTAACAATGGTAAAATACTCAAAAGTCAACTAAGGACAAATAACCAATGATTTACCCTTGCAGTGAAGTCAGAGGTTCGGGTGTCCATCTCCGCAATTGCGGAGGTATTGATTATATGGCCACACAGTTAGTATAATAGCGTATTTACCAATACTTGTAATTGTTTTAAAGCAAATTCGAATAGAATACGTGATAGTGGAATTTTTTCCGCCAAAAGACTGTTGTTAAGAACAATGAAAAAAATGTCTAATTTCCTTTCTCTTTTGTATATATTAGTAAAGTAAGCTATTATGTTATATGTACCAGTAATCAATGTACATTATGTAATCGATGAAAATAAATTTGATCGGCTTAAACACACCATAATCACATTTCAAAATCAAGTAATCTCAACATCCATAAATATTAAAATAGTATCTCTATCCATAAACTACTACTTTACCAAACACTAAATTGTCAAAGAGACCGCTTTTAATCACGACCTAATCCTTATTACACATGCAAATAGGGGCGGCAGACTTCAGTGGCCCGCAGCGTGCCTCATAGCCTATCAGCGGGATAAGCCTTTTTTAAAAAGGTTCCTTGAAAGTGCAGTTTCTAAAAGGTCAATTAGGAGGGTGGTGTCAAAACGGAGGCGGTGCGACAAAGGACATTCTGTGTATGAGGACGCCGAAAAGTCACACCCTGTGATGTAGAGCTAAAAGATTGACTATTGGGCAAATTGATCTCTGGATTTGACTATTCGGGTATAATGTATGATTATAATCCATGGTTCTAATGGTTGGTCGATTGGCTTCTGAATTTAGTTTATATGTATTAATTTAATTATTTAAGTACCTAAAGAAGAAGGTTTATTCGATATAACGTATAACATATTTTATGTACGGTTGCTTGAAGTTAAATTAATCAATCTAACACTAAACTACACATTATGTACTGGTTTTTTATTGAATCGTGACAAAGGACCGTTTGATTGTCAATAGACAATATAATATGTACTGATCACTCAAAACTCTAAATACCCTGAAAAGTTTAATAATTGTTAAGCAATGTGTGTATATCCTAAGCAATGTACAAACACATAGTTAGAATAAATCCTGTTATTCTTATTTAAAAGAGACTTCTAACTTATATTTGAAACCTACATTACAAGAGATGTCACACTGCAAATGTCTCTCTAAGTGTTGACATTTGTCATTAGAAAGTTTAATGGAAAACGATGACTCAGTAAAACAATTTGTCACTTTGAGAATGCTATGGAATGTTCTGGAATTTATTGCTGTGTTCTAAATTATAGGCTAAACAGATTAGGCAAACATAGATAGATGAAGTTGTGGATTATAAAGTTATATAAGATAAAGTAAGAATTTGCCCCAGTCATAATGTAAATTTTGTGTACCAATATATTTTCTTAACCGTTTTGTGCCTATTTTTAATTGATTTGAATAGCTTAATGCATCTGTGATTAGTACCTTCATCTAAATCTAAATAAAATTTTCATTAATATACTATTTAGTTTATATTTCTTGATGTAAGTTAATATACAAATTCAATTGTGGGTAAGTCACTGATAAATAATTTAATTTTATAGGCTTTCCTACTCTACAGTATCAAATCTTTTACACATTACAATCCTAAAACCTCATATCACCTCAACACCCTGAACTAATCACGTCCAAGATACTCCACACTTCAAATATTGACCCACCAACCTGCGACGTCATCATAAAGGCAAATGTTTTACGGAATCCAAAAATCTATTGACCCAAGCTCGTCGGGACATCTATTAGCAGTTTCTGAGTAAACTGTTTAAAAGCTACTGTGGAACGCTCTGTCAATGTTTGGTCTGAGCCAGGGATCTCAGCAAATAGGATGAGGTACCTGCTTGGGTTTGTGTGAATTTTACTAAATATCCTGCGTTAAGGTGTGGTAAATACTGGTATCAATTTGATATTTCTAGTTATGAGCAGGAAAAATGGAAAGCGAATCTTCTATTTATGTATATGTAAATATTTGACGACCTCCGTGGCGCGATCGGTTAGACACCTGAACGCTATTCGTGGGGTCCCGGGTTCGATTCCCGGTGGAGGCAGAGTTAAGAACTACGCTTTTCTACTGCTTTCCAGTCTGGTCGTTGATTATATATGCTATATATGTATTTATCTATATATAATATGTATACATTTCTTAAATATACGTTGACTAGTACCCTTAACACAAGTCTTAAATGTACTTACCGAGGGGCTAGTTCAATTTGTGTAATAATGTCCAAAAATTATTATTATTATTATTATTATTATTATTATTATATGTGGAGGTGAAAGAGGTTTGTCAGGATCGAGACAGATGGGTATCCGTAATCTCTGCCTACCTTTCTATTGGGAATGAGGCGTGATGTTTATGCATGTACGAATCTTCTCTGATTTTAAAATTGGAACAATTGTAGAGATGCTTGAAGTATTTATAAGAAAGTTATCGCTTAATTTGTTTTGTTGCTTATAAGAATCTTGATTAATCTTTAATGTATGTGAATAATTTCTTTTATCAACAATATACCTACAATAAGAACTTCCAAATATACCTGAGTTCAAGCTCATTTAATCTAACCTGTAACAAACAGTCGCAACGATTCAAATCTCATCCACCTCGACCTGGTCAACGTCCTAACGAACAGTCATCTAAAATAAACAATCTCTATGAGAACTGAGTCCATATTAACAACTTACACCGGAGGTCTGACATATACTAATCACTCAACACACACCCTTTGTCGCTTTTAGCCGCCAAGACTCAGCACAAAGGCAAAAAGCCTTAAAAGACACGAGTGGTCGTGTTTATAATGCCTTTTGGGTGTGTGTTAACGAGATATCCTGATGGTCAGCCTTCAGGACTTGTTTTGTGGTGTTAATGGTCCTCTTACATGTATGGCGGGACCACCGGATGATATTTGCGATGGACTAGTGTAGGGTAAGGATTAAGCGACCTGTTTCTGTTTGTTCCTTGGCTATACATATGTAGCTATTTGTGTTTTTAGTTAGAAGATGATTTACGACAAATGCTTTTCTATGATAGCACTTCAATAGTATTGAAGTTATTACTCATTAAACAAGACCTTAAATTGAAAATCATAAACAAATAAACACTGCTTATTTCTAGCGTATTAATCAATATTTCAAACAAATAATTTTTTGCTGTTTTGGCTGAATTTTAGAACTAATCTAATTTAAAATTTATTGTTCGGCATCACTACTCTAAGTTATTGCGAAGTATGTTCTATAATGTTTTAGGTATGAATTACGACCAAATTGAGTCTTTACTTTATTTGTTCCAGCTATCCCTCATTCTTCATTAATATAACTATCCGAAACATAACAAAATCCTTTTACAAGACACAAAATTAATCAATCAATACAAGATAGAAAATCTCCATAAAATATAAAGCTACAAAATGGCATCTCCTAAACAATATCACATCATAATCCGCCATCTCATCTGCACGTGGACAAAATATTCCAAATTCGAATCCACCCTTCTCTGACCCTTCAATCAAGGTCCCTTAATGAAATCTGGTATGCCATTACGGGATTAAAAATAATCAACTGGCCCCTGCCAAGCTGTGATTGGTCACATATAAAGTGGTATGGGAACACATCTGGCGTTGTTTTGTATGTATGCGTTGGTTATTTTGGTGATGATAGTAGGATAGTAGATTTGCACAGATTATATGTTAAGAAGATAAGATACACTTCCTGCCACTGCCAGTGATTTGGCAGATATATTTTATTTGTAAATATTTTTAGCTTTAAGATTTTATTTTATATTTATCAGTTTATTTTCAACTTTATTTATCTAGATATTATTTTGATTTATTACCTCATGTAAATATTGTTTAATAAATGTTCCTTTTATTAGTTATGAAGTGATGATATCTGTTTACCTGTCTATAAAGTCAAAGTCAAAAAAGAAGATAAGTATTATGTAACAGTAATACAGCTTGTAAGCTCATAATCTTCAAATGAAGAATGCTGCATATTTTTTACATCTACCCGACCTTACATTCGAAATCACTAGATCAAAGTTGCAATCGGAAGAAATTTATTTCTCGTAATACTACCTACGACGATTGAATTATAGATTAAGTCTAATGAAAAGAAAGAAAGAAAGACATTTCTATTACTATCGTCATATAAAATTCAATACTAATTTACAACTTCAAAGCAATCTATAGAAATCACACTATATATTTAGCATATAGCTTTATGTGTTCAATACTATTTATTTTTATTATCAATTTATCCAACGATACAATGAGACACACAATGGCCTATCGACTACTACCAACTACCCTAAAAGGCAAAACACTCGTGATCCTGTCATGTAATGGTAAAACACTAGAGCTTCGTAACATGAGAAGCAAATCATTACGTTGTTTCCAAGCCATGTATATTCAGTATTGAATCAAAGCAACCACATGAAACATTCGCGTGGTTTTCTCCGAAATACTAACCTTTCACTATAACTGAACCGACGTTATACGGTCTCGTATGAAACATGTTAAACTATAGATTAAGATGTGTTAGGACTTACTAATGAACTTTCTAGGACGATGAACTGATTTTCTGAAAGATGGAAACGTTTAACAATATGATGTTCTACAGAGCTAAGGAAAAATTTTGTTTTTGTCGCCTATTTAAATAAATATACTGTTGAATAATAATTTATTTATAAACTAGCGTTAAAATTACTGTGGCATTTTTACAAGAAACTTTATAAGAATATATCTAGCCATCATACAAACACCCCTTTAAATGGATTTCATCAAATCACGAATGCTCAATGCACTACAGCGTCACTGACAATTATTTATATATTTACATTACATAGAAAGTAATCCACCAATCAATATTTATCATTGAATATCTGATCATAACTAATACACATACAAACTACCTCACAAAATCAACATCTAGAAGCCAATTCTAATAAACTCGATCATTTCAGGACTTCTTAATTGCACACTTGACTAGCGAAAACAAAAAGCACAAAATACGGGTCTCTACCAATTAAAACTCTCTTGTTTGTCATCGAGGACCCTCGAATGGGCTCGTGCAAAATCCCTGAGGAAAGACCCCTTGTTTTGATAATAGGCTTTTTATTCTTTTCTACCAATAAGCTAGTCAGCATTGGAATGGGGAGGCAAGAGTTAGTCATGTCAAGTTTGGGAATGGTTTGTGGATATGAAAGGACAGTATTATGTAATTGCGTATAAAAATCATCTACAAAGGTAACATTGCATTAGAAGTATTACAGCGTGTTGGACAACATTAAATAAGGGAGATTCGCCAATCGAAGTAATACTGATATTTTTGAGCTGATTGTTGTTATAAAATTTTTATTGAAAGTTCAAATCTATCCTAGTTAAAAAGCTTAATAATTCTCATTTGGAAATATCATATGACGTTGATATAACACAATAACTACATATCTGGCGATCAAACTCCTCATACATACATTCCAGATACATTTACAAGTATTTCTAGCTACAAGTACTTTTTACCAAGAACCGGGGCGGTTGCCAACCCATCGTATTTTTCCAGAAACGCACTCGCCAGTTCCGATATCCAGTTAATACTAGAATATAAAGCGGGTAATTTACGCTGTTTGTGTTCCACATACAAAATTGGGATCGAGCACTAAGTCACATGGAGCTCGGATTATCTTGAGGAGTGCGTCATATGTGCACAGGATATGTGGTGGGAGATGTTTATATAAAGTAGATTGGTGATCTGAATAAGAATGACTTTAGAAGTACTTATAACTAACGTGTGTGTATGAGGAGGTGTATGAGTGTCAAAGCAGCGATAATGGTTTGCCAGGATCGGAAAAATGGATATGATACAAGGGAGAATTGGATATATGAGAGGACGTGATGCGTAGGTATGCAAGTTAATATTCATACTCGTAATTTGATATATTATTGATTCAAGATTACATATACTGCAAATTTATAATTGTGACCATTGGTATCAAGCAGAGACTTGCATTTATGATTCTTTAATGAGAATAGTTTTTTTTAAATTTACAATCGGTTAATTTCGTAGTCAATCATATAGCAAATGGTACATTGTTTTAATTATAATTATTATTATATTATTTGTATTTAGTTATAATTTTTGCTTAGCATTAGCCACTCCTAACATATTCCATAGTTCACCGACGCGGAAACTTCAGTACACACACATGTTCACATTAAAACCACACGAATCCATGTCATGATTGATCTGGGATTACTGTCTGATAGACAACCGAACTGTAACCAACCCTAATCTTGAAGAAATAGATTTCAAATTACTGAAACATGATTTGGTGTCAGAAATTGCAAATTTATGGTCGAGTTACACGACGTTTCTTATTCATTTAATGGGATTTGATATACCTATTAATTACAGACTTATATATGCCTTCTTTATATAATATTAAAAGAAGTCCTGGAGTGTTTAGTTTATTCCACATATAGAGAATGAAACTACAAATCAAGCATCGACACACAAGTCAGTTTTTTAAACTTATTCCTTACAGTACCAATATCATTTATTAAAGACTATACCACATTTAAACAAATAGTTACAGGATACTTGACGTATAAAGAGAATCACTCCCTTTTAAATCTTTAAGTTTAAAAAACCAATGACACTTTACTTTGTTCAATCGTTAAAAATAAGTCAGATATAATAGTTGAATTGATAATAACAAGTTATTGACGACTGTACCTACAATAAAACGTAACATGTTAGTACCTATATAGATCAATATCCTGGCTAATCGCTGCAATCGAACATGGTTATTGAGACATATCTCATGATATATCAAAAACGTTAATTCGTTCATATAAATATTGAATAAAGTTTCTAATTAATGACAATAATGTAATAGTCCTTTCGTTCAGATACTTTCTCATAGTCATATACTAGTACCCATTGTAAAAAGAATGCAAATAAAAACATCCTTTACAACGTGTTTTATACCTACAGGATCTTAATTGGATCTCTAAGTGTGCTCGTCAAATATTGCAGGGACGACCCTTTTAAAGCACTAGACACAGAAAAATAGAAAAGGTGCTTTATAACCTTTGTGTTAAAGTCTATTTTTGTGTAGACAGGATTATACACACGTTTTAATCTAACCAAACAATAGTAGTTAGCATTGCTCTTTCACACAGATTTCAGGTTGGGGTGTCTATCAGGTTTTGGAACGAAAAGAAAAATATCAGGATTAAGTTCCAATAGTTATCATAGATGAACAGGAAAATAGTTTGTCTAATATTAGGTACATTTAAATTATACTCAATTAATTCGAGAACATTCTCAATTCATTACCTAGTATTATTATTAGTAGATAACTATGTACAACCACTTTATTTATTTTAAAAACGCAAAAATCTTGTTCTTGCAGTTTTTCGCATAAGGTTAAGATCAGTATCTAAATAAGTTTAATAAAAGTCGAAGCCTAAAATTAACCATAATATTCCTAATAGGTACATAATTAAGAACTTATACATGATAATCCAACGTCATCTTGAATTGAGCTTAAATTTTACTCCCAAACACTTAAGATACATATGTGGTACGAGGGATACACAAAAATGTCTCATTTTAGCATGAATATTAAATGGAAATACCCCAAATTTACCCAAAGCCATAGCCACCGGTCGCACCCCGCATTGTCAGTTATCAACGATGACATGTAGCAATCCCGTGGAGGGAAACAAAATGGCTGACATGTCAACAGTTGTACAGATTGAACCAGGCAGCACCCCGGGGGATGCAATATTGATTTTGTATCGGCTTACTGTCTGATGTGCTATTTACATGTGCATGTTACATTGAATGTAGATGTGCAACGGTGTTGGGAAAGGAATAAATGGAATTTTAGATAGTATTTTTTAAAAGTAACTAAATATACTACTACGACATAGGTACTAAAGCAAACAATTATAGTAAAAGACAGCTAAATCATCATTTAAAACGTGTTCTAATTGAAATTGTTTATTATTTAGGATAATAATAAAACTATATAGTCAATTATAGTAAAAATATAATTGTCATTATTTTGGTTACGAGTATTCTATATAATAATATGTGAAACTCTTAATATGTACTGAAATATATAAGAATCATGAATCTACGTATATACATTTAACCTTTAAACAAAAACGTGCGTCCATAGAGAAGCCTAATTAAATACGCAGCGCGCCATTTCGCAAGATTTACCAAAAAGACCTTACTTAGACTGGCAACAAAGCACCATTAACCCTTCAGCTGCGGGTTACATTTTAATAAAATTCTTGAGTAAACATTAACGAAGAGCGGGCAACATATTAAACAGCGCTGCCATTGTGGGCCGTCGCCATTATGATTTTAGCTCAGATAATGCACGGGAAATGACGGCAAAAGAAATTTAATTCGCGTAACGATGAAAGGGTTACGTGGGGTCGGCTGTGATAAACAGGGCCCCGAGGCGGGCGGATATTACCCGGCCTTTTTATAAAATATTGATATTAATGCTTATAAAATTTGTCAAAATTGCACGAGGCTAAACTCGGCTGGGACGCGCAATTTCGAGCGCTAATGGGCTTTCGAGAGCACTGCGTGTGTGTTTTGGGAGCGAATTTATGGATTGCATATTGAGTTCGTGCTCACTTGTAATTGGGAGACAGGATCTTGAGATTTTATACTCAGACTTATTATGATATTGAACATAGTTCCCGTTATGCAATGTGAGCATTTGATTAATAAGTTAAAAAGTTATTGCAAAATGATTACTCTACAGATATAATTAATCCTTTCTTTTAAATTAAAACATAGCATATCTACACTTCAAGACTTCCTTTACTCAGTACATTATCCCACAACATCATCTACAACCATTAAAGCAAAGCTCACCCAAACCCATATTAATTTAACCCCAGAATAATGACGTCAGCAATACAGTCCCAAATTAACGGTGAACCAAGTTTCATCCCCGCTTAACCCTAGCAGACGACCTTCCGGATGTCTACATCAGAGACTTAGTTAATATTTTACTCGCATCCCCATAATTAAACGGGCCAAAGGGGCTGCTGAGACGAGACGCTGAAAGGGTTAACTGGAAATAGACTCTAAAATTATGCATGATGGATTATTATATCAGTTACGTTGTGTAGAAGGTTTATTAATGATTTTATAAGTTTTACGTGTGTGTTTAAAAGGATGTCTGTGTACTGACATACATTCATACTGAGACATTACGTTCGACTGTAAAGGGTATAAAATGTTGATGGAACGTAGTTTTAAGGACTGTGTAACTACATTGTAATTAAGAGGCACATCCTTTATATGCCGACGAGCTCTTTCCTTTAGAAAAGGCAATAATCAGCGACTACACACTGTGCATCATTTACGTTCATAACCTGCCTTTCTCCAGAAATAGGCAATAGTCACTGCATACGATGACGTAGAACACCTGTCACATGTCATCTATCATGTTGCCAAAGTGATCCAAATATGAGATCTGTTGTCATACTCTTCATTTCGTCATTAGAAAGCAAGGAGGCAGCTGTATCGTAATATCGTTTGAAATTACACGTTGCATCGCTCCAATTTGTTATTAATATGCTCATATCGATCGACATGATGATCCACGATCATTATTTGATGATTTCGACAAAGTTTCGACACGTTTTCGGCATCGAGGTATGGATAGCAGAATATGTAAGAATAACATGGAAAAATAAAAACTTGAAATCTTACGATATTTTTTTAGAATTGTTTTAGAAAAATTTCGTTGATAAAATCTCATATTTAGAAATTCCATAATGTTATTTTTTGCGTTTTTATTATTATGTCTTATTTTATACTTACATATTTTTTTCGCCTGGAGTTATTTCATTAGTTCTTTAAATAAAAGGAAGATTATAATAATACCATTATTATTTTGTTTATTATCGTCTCTATCGATCAATATCCTACTCTTTACATATAGAAGTAAAAACATTTGTAATTTAATAAAATTACATACATAAGATATATTTCTGCATACATATGTACATCATTCACGTCCTTCAATCCCTTTCGGGGTAGACAGAACCTCGGAGATTTAGTATCTACTAGGTCACTTTTTAACATAAATATTTATGGATTATATTTTTGTACTAACCCTACATCAATTCGTGTGATTTCACACGGTCACTGTAACATCTGAACACCTATCTGTCACGATTCTAGAATGTAAATCATATAATATTAGTTGTAAAACTACTAGCAAACATACACCTTTAGCGGAAATAACCAACTCTTAGCACTGGTAAGAAATATATTAAGCAATAATGTTTCAGAAGATTAACATGTTTTATACTTCGAATTCCAGGAAACTATCAATTGCTTGAATATTAAATATTAAGAAGAAATAATTTGTTTAAAATTTGATCTTAATTCAGCATTTATTATTTTATTTATTAATATTTTGATTAATGAACGAACCATTGTAAATACTTGATTAGGAACCGACCTAACCTTATACACTTATCTTACATAACATCAATATATTAAATCTATAATCTCTACTGAAGTACGTACAGAGATACAGCAATAATCAGTGCCAGATCATTGCCAAAATCTATAGCAGTAGGAAACCCAACAAAATCCGCGTTAAGTCTAAGCTTGAAGCCTCTCAATACAACAACGGGCAACAAAATTAATGAATACATTAATTTTTATGTTCAATTGTAGTCCGTTTGTTATTGATGCTCACCTACTTACATAAATTACGAAGACTATTAGCGGGCTATTCGCACTGCAATATTTGCTCTCACGTCTCACACCCGATTAGTGATGATGTATTGGATCGCAGTGGAAGCTAATAGGCTGTATTTCGGAGGTTCTAGGTGATTTTGTTAAGGAAAATAAACCTTTATAAAAATACTAAAATGCACACCAAAATATAGATAAACGCACAACAAAGGTTAGGTTTGGGTAGGACTGTATTATTTTGGTGTACGATCCAGTATTGATGTTCGTTTAAATACTAGCCTGATGTAAATCAAAAACCAGTAGGACCAGCAGGACCTATTTCGAACTAGTGGCTTGAGAGTAGCCAGTACATATCTAACAATAGAAGATTCATTTCCTATTAAAAAATGTACCTAATTGTTATCTGAAACGTGATTTTTGAAAACCACGACCTTCGTAGTAACAAGACTCACGTGGTCACTCAAAACTCTACCTACCCCAATAGCTTTAACAATAACTTAGCTTTTAACTTAGTGAAACTTAACATATAACTTTCTTAGAAAGTAAGTGACATTTGTATGGAAAGTAGACACCTACATATATGATTGACAATCACACATAGGAGAACAGACTATATATCTCAGTAAGTAATTAGCAAGGTATTAATTTGGGTTGATTGATGATCTTGCTTTGTCCACCTCTTGACGTACAAAGCTATTCATTAATTAGAGGAATAGATTAGCTTCAGACATACATATAGGTATATAACATACCTATAGAGTCACAGTCAAACATAGAATGATCGGCATAGGACAATAACATTCTAAAGACTACAACATATTTAATATATTTAGCGTATTTGTATTGAATTCAAGTCCTATATCTACACTCGACAAAAATGATATAGAATTAATTTAATTTAATTAGGAAAGCATCAATCTTACCAAAAGATTAGTTTTTGAATCATATTAGGTAGATAGGTACATATACATTCATGTCCTTCTATCCCTTTCGGGGTGTACAGAATCTCGGAGATATAGTAACTCCTCGTTCACTTTAGAATGAATATTGGTGTTGCGATATCATAATGAAACATTGGTGACAAACACTTATTAAAGGATGCTTTTTTGAGTCGTATTAGAGAGGTACCTATCCATTTACATTCAGAATTTCCTTTACTAACTTCGAATGGACTATACCATTAACACACATGTAATGGAACCTACCATGTTTGCGTATGACGTCACAGGCACGTGAATTTCATCTGTCAGGCACCCATCCCTCAAAACTACGAACTCTGAGGGACGACCCCCGGGGTATTTAAATCATGGAGGGCATTTGTACAGTCGGGTACTGAAGTGGCTTCGGGAATTAATAACAGATATAAATATATATATATATATATATATATATATATATATATATATATATATATATATATATATGTATATAATAAGATAGGGGGTAAATAGAATTGTAAAAACCTATTTAATCCTAGCGTTTGACATGTGACTAAAAGTAAATGGGAACTAGTAAATTACAAATATTACTTATTATTGGGGTCACAAAATAAAGTTAATGTGACGATTTTATTTATTTACAGTGGCCGCAGCGTAAAGAACAGAAGAGATTGTTAATGGGTGAAAGAAAGAGATTTATCGTTCTAGGTGGCAATTGATAGACTGCATATCCCCGTAGAGACGTAGAGGCGTGAATACATGTATTATTTATTTTATAGTCTTATTGATCCCAATAAGTAGTCTGACTAGGTTAGTTAGAATCATCTACTCGTTCAATGATTTAATCGAAAAACATTGGTTACTTAAATTGTATCACATTTTTGCGCCGTTTTAATTACAAACTCCTGCCTACCCTCTAAAAGTGTGTGGGTCTGTGTCCTGGGGGAATAAGAGGGAGAGTCCGGCCCAGTGACCCTCTTGGGAAACGGGTTGACCCATATCTGTACCTACCTGCGATAGGAAATGGTGTTTTTCAACAAAGGTTTTAGTGTTTTTACTGAAAATATAAAAAATATTGTAAATGGTATTTTTACATAATTTCAAGTAACATTAAACTATAAGGAGTAAACAATAATTTAAATTTTCATTGGACATACATAATTTACGTCGATGTAGATATAATGAAGTCGAACCTGTTTAAAAAAATCCGTTTAATCACCAACTACAGTCAGATAATAATTAATTTACCATCAGCAAATTCAAATAGTTGCTAAATTATCTATATTTCAAGAGCCTACAAGAGTCTTTACTTTATATCCTCATAAGATGCGAAATCATAATACTTACTTATAAAAATTTTACAAATCATGAAACTGACATTTCACCTACCTGCCAAGACATCAAATATTAAATCACAGAACAACATATATTTATAAGTATAGTCTGGCTAACGAAAGTAGATACTGGATAATTTTGCAAACTTTTTATATGACAACACTAAAGTGTTCCTACCATCGGATATTTACCCTACAATTAGGGGTATTTGAAGTAGAAAGTACTTGGGAACAAGTAATTCCAAAAAGGTATTTTTAAAACAAACTCATTTTGAACATTTCATAAAATGAGTTTTAAAAATTCGTACGTCTGCTAAAATTGTGTTAATCGAAAATAAGTTTCGTATCTACGTGTTGGATCATTCAAGAGCTACAGTAGGCCTTACGTTGGTCTAATAAATAGCTTAAGTAATTAGGTACACTTTGTATTAACTAATTAGGTAGGGAAAAACTTAACAATTTTATTTTAAAAAAATTAATTTGTGTCTATTTTCCGAAAAATTTGGTAAAATCAGAATTAGTGTATGGTATTCCTATTTCTGACGCCGAAGTAGGCGTGTTGTTGATGTTTCTTTATGGTTCTTTATGGTTGACTTGTGTAAAGTTAGGTTAGGTTGACTTGCGTAAAATGTCTTGATATTTTTTTATTTTAATTAAGTAAGTACATTATTCGTATAAGTTATTTTTTGTTTGTTCTTTTTGTTTCTTTAATACGCTACAATGGAGTGTCGTATCCGTGTAATGTGTGGTATGGAGTTAATAAAGAGATAACAAGTTATATAAGCTACTTTTAATCACGTCATAACGCGGACAAAATTGCAAGTATCCACTAGTAAAATAAAAATAAATGTCAAAGTATCAAAGTGAGTTGTTCCGACTTTCCTTTTTATTTTAGGGTTGCAATGCTAATATATTTTAAATTTGCCGCGCTTTTTCAGTATCTACTTTCGTTAGCCAAACTGTACTTACAAGTATAATAATCCACTTCCTTTTAAAAAGCAAGCACAAGCACTTGAACGTCAAAAATAAAAATGAACACTCGAAATCTCATCGGGCAATGCTGTCATGATAAATGCCATAAGCAAACTACACCCTAGGCAAAGAAAACATCTGCTTAATATGCCGTCTTAGCAAAAAGGATTTCGAAAAAGGGTTTAGCATAACAAAACTCTTTAATGGCCGTTGCAAATGGCCGACTGGGTGCTTATTGACAAGTGGAGAAATAAAGGACTGTTTGGTAAATGTGTGTGTATAATACACATAAAAATAGATCGACTGAGTCAAGATAAAATTCTAAATAAACAGTGTAATGGTTACATTACAAAAAATAGCATTAGCAAATTTTCATGCTTACGGTGCAACTACTTTGAGACTTAATTATGCATTTTGTTCAACTTCGCTATTTGACAAAGACGTAGGTTGTAACTAACTTAAGTTATGCACAAGTAATTTCGTTTCGTTGCGAATTCCCAAGTTATGTATTCCATCATGTAGAGACTTACTTATCTGAATAGTATAAACTATTTCATTACTTATTTTAATTTTAACCAAAAAAAATGGAATATAAAAAATCCACACCCTTGAGCGATGCGACTGCAATAATATTTCTCAAAAAGAAAGCAATTGTTTTATTCGCATGGAGTTGAATTTCGATGTCGCAAGCCAGCGTCTGAACTGCAATTGTTAATACCACCGATACCCCGAAGGGAAACATTCACTCCCACATCTTATCTACATCATAACGAGACATATGAATAAAATACATTGTGTATATCAAAAGCTGTGTCCCTGTGACCGCGAAACGGGTACACCCTACTTCCACTACATACAAAAAAGTTTACCCCAAGGGTAAAGAACAGCTGCGTATTGTTAACAATGATACGGCTGTATTATTTCCATCTACCTGGGGCTAAGGGACCAATGGGCGCATAACCCGGACGAGTGACAACGGCGCAAATGTCCCTTAGTGTCCATGTGTTAAAGGCCCTTTTCGCTTGGCCGCGTTATTCGGTGCACAGTGGTGTATGTGTGAGCAATGTTGGTCTTTTGTAAAAATTCACGCTTGATTACGAAGCGTCACTATTGTCTCGCTGTTTCATTTTGTACGATGATCAATGAAAAAATTGTGCGCTATTGAGGGCGTATTGTCGTTATGTCATAACTTGTATTACAAATCCATGAAAGTTACGTCAATTACACGGTTTTTGCAAGCGGCATTCTGTGCGTTCGATTTTGCTGCATAATTAAACAATATTTAGTTCATGCATTCATAACATACAAAAAATACTGTCGGCATTCAATTCCACTTCACGTAATTACGACATTTTCAAGGCATCATTGAATTTAATATACTTACGCTACATCAAAAGCGCTCTCAACAAACAGAGTAAATGTGAAACGTCAAACGACATTTTAATTCGCCTAGCGTTCCATTTCCGAAAGGACTCACGGGATTGGTTGGCGCTTGGTGACAATCGTGCGACAAATTACCGAGGCGACCAATCACGAGCCAGAATGGGAACGCTTTCATGAAGAGAAATGACATTAAATTTTATGAATGGATGCTACTGCGGTGACAGTTTTTTGTCACCGCTGGGGGCGGAGTCTAAATCTTATATCTATAAATGTGTGCTTTTCTTTTCAATGTAGGTAAGTACCTACATAGTACATCGATACAGTTTTTAGTTAGTAGGTATTAATATGTTTATCGAACTTTTGTAAATATTAAAATATAAAACTTTGTTGTTTTAGATTATTTGTGATTAGGTTATATTAAACTGTCATAAATCTCATTTTCCAAATTATATTGCTAAGAAAGCTATATACCTATAGTACAAAAATACCTTAGAATTAACTATTATCTACCTACTTATAACCAATAAGTAAATAAGTAGTAAGTTATTATAATACCTAGGTTTTCCCATTTTTACATATAAATTGAAAATGAACAAAACAAATAAGAAGCCGTATCAAAACAAATAGAAAAGCGCCAGGCATTAATCAACATGTAAGTTGACCATGAATTTTTACGCTCAATTATCACAAAAGGTCTCACTTATTATTAATGACCCGGGGACTAATTAGCTGCCTTTTTGTTCCCGAAACCGTTGGCCTGACATTTCGCCCCATGTGGGGTAATAGCCGAGTAATTGGAACACAGAAAAGATAAATAAAGTTACTGTGAACTTGTGACAACCATTTCAAGATGGCGGAGAAGCGTCACTAGTTTGTGAAGACCCCTGATGTTTATTTGTTTTCGGTTTGAGTTGAATTCTGCAAATGTTCGACTTTCGTTCATGATAGTGTTACTTGATTAGAGAAACCAACTTATTTTATAAATTTGCTTTTAAAATACATGGCATAGCATAAACAAATATTAATTAAAAATAAATAAATACCTACTTGATATTTTATCTAAAATCCTATTAATGATTAAATTTGATAGTGCATCGTTTTGGCAAACAACCAGTTACCTATAGAATGAAAGTATGTTGTTTGTGAACTTATGTTATTATAGCTACCTATTTCTTATATGATTACTGATATTAATAGGTATTACCTTTCGGTCACGTTTGGGCTATTGATAAGCAGAACATGATTTTTCTAGTCAGGTTGTACGGGTATGTATTAAGTTAATAAAAGGCCATCACATTTTCTTAAGAATCATACACAATAGCTTACTATTTATTTTCTTCAAGGAATAGTTCTTTTTACACTGGTTTTCGTCGTCCTTGTCGCTGACTGTCGCGACATCTGCGGGACATTTGTTGGTATTATAAATAAAGGCGTATTCACACAAACGGTGACCCGGTCGCCATATGTTATTTACTTGAGCCTCTTCTATATTATTATTACTAGCGTGTCATTATCGTGTGGCGTGAAGGTGACAATTTGAGGAGAGGGTTCTTATTGGCGACAGTTCTGAATGTCGTTTAGTGTAAGAGCCTTAAATGCGACCACTTATGTGTATGTTTGTGTATAAGTAACTTACGATGTTACAAGATGGCGGATTCACATTCAGGATATTAAGTATGTAGAAACAGTAGGTATTTACTGGCTACAAAGAAAGAAATTATCTATTTTAAAACTTTTGATTTTCTGGTTGAATAATAAAGTTTAGTTCTATATCAAAATTTTTATAAGATTAGCGAAGTAAGATTTATTATCAATAATAATTATTTTTATATTATTAATAAATAAAATCAAATTTTGTCTACACTAATAATACTACACTAACTACAACTACACTAACATACCTATTTATCTACACTAATCTATAATTTAAAAGTTCACCGAACTAACTTACAATCATATTTGAATACATCAAATTCTTAGTGCCTACTGATACCTATTTACTGATTTAAGTATTAACACTATCACAAACTAAAGAATACATATCAATTTCCTTTATCAGACAGAAGTCGTGAATAAAACCTATAATTCCAAACCTTTGAATCCTTGACAATACCTTGGACCAACTGTTACCAAATGCTATTGAAAACGTGTTAACGATCTCGAATCATGATTCTTCTAACGTTTAGATGAGTTGGGTAAACAGAGCTCTTAAACACTGATTTTGTCCCACGATAGAACTTTGCTTACTGGTTAGCGGCATCGAAACGAGATGATGATGGTTTGGGAATTTTGTGTGAAGTTACGTCATAGGTAGGTAGGTATATGAGGATAGTATGAATTGATATATTGTAAAGGACTTGAATAGACTATGTTTAATGACTTTGTTCCTGGCTTGTTTTATAAGATAGTGATATTACTGAGACTAATTAAAATATTCGTACGTTATTTTCTATTTTATAAGAAAGTGATATTACTGAGAGTAATCACAAATTCGAACATTATTTTCTAATGGTTCTAAAAAACTTTTTATTTTCGATTATGAACGGTACTATGTCTCAGAAGATAGGTAGGTACCTTTAATTTAGAATACGTACAACACAGTTTATAGAAACACTTTAGAAGCTATAGCATTGACCGTAGTCTAGTTTTACTATACTTCAAAACCTCGGTCAACTAAACAAAACCTAACACAATACGTATATAATAAGGGAAACCTTTATACTTATACCGACCAAAAACATTCTATTGCCATACTAATAGAAAGGTGCAACTTTCATGTCGACAATTGACTAAAGTAGCAGTTATACGCCAATCTTCGCGACCTCCAGTGTTTCACACGGTTTGCCTCTCATTAACTCTTCTACATATACGTCTATGTGTGTTGCTCCAAAAAAGCACTTACTAACATTGGGTAACGAGAAATGTAGCCTGCTACATATTCTCTCTCAAGTTAATAAGACTTCCATGTATAAGTATACCTACCTACACATCTTATTATGTATGAATAAGAAATTTTATGAATAGATATGGCAATGAAGAGGTGTGTTGAAGTTTAGTTTCGTTTAGCATAAGGGAAGAGAAGATATAAAAAAGGTGGATGAATATTCTGTATTATATATAAATTTTCTTTCCTAATTTTTTTTAGTTATGATAAAATTAAGCAAGGATTTCACAAAAAAGGAATATGTAATGAAATGAAATGAAATGAAAATCTTTTTATTCAATATAAGGATCATAAAATCACTTATTGAAAGTCAAAAAAAAAACATTTTTTTATAAAAAAACATGTCATTAATATACACTAGTTATTAAAATAAATCAAATTAATTCAATAAAACTAATAAAACGAATGGCACTTCGTAAAGAAAAATCTCTGCAGAGAAGAAGTGCCAAGTAATCTTTACCTAGATGATGAATATTATTTTATACTTTACTTTGTGATAAATAATTTATGACAGAATAGAGTATAAAATACTACATAATTATTATAGAAAGACAATTAATTAGTATCTCTATTTCGCTAACACCATAGGTCAGTTTGGACTGAGAAAAAACTTATTAAAATAAATAATGAAGCACTTTTTCCCATCACCAACTTTCCCAGCCCGAATTTCACGAGTCTATGAAATTCCGTAAAACATAAAAAGTTGTAGGCTTCACTTAGCACGCACATTCACACCTTGCTAGTTTAGTAACAACAGTGTCGATAGTGTCGAGCCATTATGTTCGCTATAAACAGCGGACTAATCACCAAGGCTCCACTGCTAAGGTCCTTGGTGGGCCACGCACCTAGAACCGCCGCGATGGAAGGGTTATTCATCATTGAACCAACCTAGGAACAATTTAATTGCATATATTATGGGATTTATGGGGTACCTACAAAAATAAACGTAAACTACAAAAAAATTACAGATGCAAATACGTTTAATTGTAAATAAAGCATTTTTATGCTGACGACAAACGTGAGAAAACTCGTCTATGTGTAATAACCTAGTCTGTCAATGTAGATTGTAGATAGAGAATTACTTGGAGTCATACACAACCTAATTTCTTAGAGTTATCGGGAATATACTCCTTTCATAACAACACAACGTAAAACTGCTATCACAGATTTCTATATTATTACAAACATGGCTATTCTATCTCCATTTGACACTAAGCCAAAACTATTTTCAAAATAACCAAAACAAAAAAAGTTTTTTTTTTTAATATAAGGAAATTATTCGTAGAATCCTTCATCATAACTAGTAACCAATACGGAACCCCCCTTGTTATCAGGTACCCCATTACACGGTACGTAATAATATCGTTCATAAAATCTGGTGGCGTGTCGTGTCGTGTCGTGTCGGGCGGACGACGTGATCCGCAGTTTAGATTGCGCTTCGCACTCAATTTGAGCGGCGGAAGGGCGGGGCGGTGGACGGGTTAACCCTGGGTCACGCGGATGGGAAATGCCTATGACCACGCAGATAGGCTGCAAAGGCTTGAAGAAGAAGATGGTAGATATTTGACGAGTCTCCGTCGTATGAACTAAAATGATGAGAGAAAACACCGTACCGTAAGGAAATCAGCAGAGAAATTTATCGGATTAAGAAATGTCTTATACGACTATACTCATCTCTTTCAGTTTACCAGTATGTACAACAAGCTTCAATACCCTGAAAGGTTAGGTTAGTTGAAAATTCTTTTTCATAATTTTAACGGATATTGGAAGAGTTATAGACGGTTTTTTATCCGGACTTGTTTTCCAGGATTGTAATAAACGGAATCAATGATCTCTGCTTACTTTAGAAAAACGGCCGATACATGTATGTTCTACTAATATTTATTAACTAACTAAACAACTTTGACAAACCAACATTTAAGCATACATTATATTCAATTGCCAGAGTATGATTACAAAAACTTACAATAAAAACAACCGTAGTAAGCAGTAAAACACCGTTTCACACAATTCACTAACCAACCCTGTTTACATTTTTAACGACAGTGATTAATATTTATTAAATGCCGCCACCCACTTAACCCGCTTCGCCCACTCGAGATCCCCAGCTGATAAGGCTGCGTCATTTGTGCGGAAACGTGTCGACATGAAAACAATTTGGTCACAATTATGTGTCCGATTTGTGAGGTTAATTTCCTATTTGTAAATAACGAATAATATTGTAATAGTTAAAAAGGGATAGTTTTAAGTGTGTGATAGTTTTAAGTGATGAGTCAGTGAAGTGGTTTTTCAGATCGGGACAGATGGGGATCCGTGATCTCTAAAGGGAAACGGGCGTGATGTATGCATGTAGTTAAAGATGTAAAAAGAATTATAACTAGCTAACATTATTCCTGTCTTTTCATAGTAGACTAAGGAACTTGGATAATTGATACCTTTGGGTGATTGGTTAGCAATCGTTAAATTGTACAAGATACCAATATTCTCATATATACTTCCCAACAGGTTAGGCAGAGTATTGTCATTCTTACTATGTCTTTGAGACTCACTCTCATCCATTATGTACCTTCTTGTACATGTTATTTCGGTACACAACATTTATTTAACTTATTAACCCTATTCATAACATCTGAAACCTAAATATAATATGTACCTATTGTATAGTAAATAATGTCATGGGTTATCGAGTTGATACAACATCACTAAAACTCTACTTATGCCTAAAAGACAGAAGTACCATATAAGTATACAGTAACACTAAATTATAGCCCCATAAAGCTACGAACAGCCGTCGGAAAAGCTTAAAACGCGACATAGAGCCTTCCCGCGCACCGGAAGTGCTTGTAACCGGAAACGCAGGGCTCGCGTGCTCCGCCGGATATCATCAAGCCATGCCGACGGGGCGGACAGAGGGCCAAGTGCAATGTTATTTATTGCTGCAATTTAATAGGCGCACTTTTGGCATGGATTGCGAAATTGGTAGCTTGAAAACTGTTTTGGAGATTGATATTTAGTTAGTATGGATTCACGGTCATGTCTTTGAAGCGGGGTGCATTAGTAAAAATATATGCTCATCGTGATTGTTAGGAAATGGTAGACCGAGATTATGGTTTAATATTGCCCTATAGTTTCCAAAGATTGATAAAAAGACATAATTATGATTTATATTCAACATGGGTTTTTATATGTATACAGAAAAACAACAAATTTTAATTGTGACACAATTTTTGAAGTAGTGAACAATATTTGAAAGTATGAAACTATGTAACTTAAGACTTAGAAATTAGATTGAATATTTCTACATTACAGATAATTCATGAACGGTTTCCAATCCTCCGCTTTACTGACTTCATATTATTTGTCACATATACATCATATGCTTACAGCTGATTACCTTTCAAAATCCCTTAAGAACCCAGCCAAAAACTCCCAATAAAAACACCTATTATATTCACGTAGCGTGAAGGTGATAAAAAAATAAGTAAATTACACACTACCATGACTAATGTTCTTTTTAGGCGGAATGACAAACGACAATCACCCAAAATTACACCCTGCACACCCCAAACGGTTATCGCGTCGATCTCACGACACCAAATAAAGTTTTATTAGGCGTCTTGACCTCAGAGGGTCATACTGCGAAAAGAATTGAATCAAAAGTCAGTATATTCACGGTTATTGGTTTGGTCAAAATGGATTGGAGCTAGGGTGAAATGTTCGGAATTTTAATTGTTCTCTATGTTCTTAAAAATACTCTAATATAAGTAAGGTAAAGTACACATACGAGGCGACTTTATTTTAATAGGATTCTTTACAAAAAAGCTTCGATCAAACCTAGTCTATTAACCCCCTGTAAGGAGCAAGGCTCATATTTTTTAAAATAATAAATCAAAAGAAATTTCACAAATAAAACAAAATATGTACAAATTAAAACATAAAAAAACTTAAATCTAACAAAAAGTAAATATTTACACAGCGCCACTAGTGTCATAAATTTAGCACCCAGAAGCAAAAGCCCCCAGCACACTAGCAACGTTGCCCCGCTGGATAGCCAACGACAACCTCTGGGCCAAAAACATTTAAAAACCAATTCTATGCGAAAATGACTTTCAAATTATATATATCATATTCTTTATGTCGTCTTTCAGAAGAGAATAAAGTTTTTCTTTCTTTCTTTTATAAACAGATTATTTAGACTCTACATCCCTACATACATCATAAGCACCTATCACTTATCTCTGACTACCCCTTACACTATCACACCCACTACACTTTCCGACAAAATGAACGTCCGAGGCTTGCAGAGACAAATAGCCACCCCTCCCGCCGTAGAGTCGCGATAGTAATCGACCCGCCCACCTAAATGGCTTTGCGAAGGCCTGGCAACCGATTGCTATCACCTCGACACACGGGATTGTTGTATATGGTGCTCTTTTGTCTTTGGGTGTTGGAGATATTGTGTATGGTGTGTGTGTATGGTTGTGTATGTTGGTAAAATGGAATGTTAGTTAAAACATTCCATATTATTCAATGTATGTATTATTTTTATAAATGTTATATTAAGCCGTAGTGTGTTATTGGAATAATGGTTACCAAATGTTATCTTATTGTTCAATGTATTTTTTATATGTAATATTAGGCTGTAGTATCTTTTTTACGATCCTACAATATGTCAGGAAAGATGGAAACTTGTACAGTTTTTTATGACTTAATTATTGTATGATTCAAGAGAGTTTTGTCAGGATCGATCCAGGTGGTCATAGAGTGTGTGCATATCCCGTTAAAGAAGAAGAGGCGAGGTGTGAATACATGTATGTGTCTTAATCTAGCATCCGATGATTGTCTTATACAAGAAGTTTATTATAGTCCATATGACTTGAATATAATGTATATAAATCTCATAATCATTGTGATTTGTGATTATTATGTTTTTTAGACTTAACTTCTTAACATTATAGACACAGCAAGACACAAACTCTAGTAAAACAATTTCAACACAAACTAAAACTAAAAAAAATTGCCCAATCGCGTTCATAGAAATAAGGGTTATGTCACACTGGCATTTAAAACGCCGGCTGACGGGTGACAGAAAAACGCTGGTCTATGACCCGCTGTCAAAACATCGCCTCTCGTAATGGCACGACACATTGAAACAATAAACAAGGAACAACAATGGACAGTTGATTCATCGGCTAAGCAAACGGACGCCCGTGGACGCCGCTAGACGTGCTTGCACTTAGGCTGGGTATACGCTGCGTTAGAATAAAAAATGTATGGAATGAGATAAATGTTTATGTGCATTAGTATTATCAGTTTAAAATACAAGATTGTCTGAGAAAAATGTCAGCGAGTGAGAGATAATGTTCCTTGAAAATTATGTTATGTAGTTGTTATGTTAAGTGCTTATCTCGAGCCACTGATATGACCTTCTTAAGTATTAAAACAAATTCTTCGACATAATCTTTCATTTTCGACTAGGTATGGTAATATCAAAGAGAAGTGAAATATTCATCTTATTTGGATCGTTGAGTTGTACTTAATTGTGAATCAAAGAATTTATAATGAAACATAATTAAATATTTTGTGTCTAATATAAGACCATGCTATAAGTTATCCAAGTTATTTACTCGTTATATCCAGTCAAAACATTCAACACAACGCTGACTAATCGCCGCATATGTAGCCGCCTAACTCACTAGGAACAACAGCTGTAAATGTAGGTTCTAATTAGATTGCTTATCTCCGAACACAAGCCGCGACCACCCACGGCGACACGCCGACGCGTTTTGTCGCCACGAAAACTGTTTGCGACACATCGACGTCAAAACGCGTGACTCAGCGTTCGATTGTGAAAACACCCTAATGTTACAAAGACGCCGATGAGAATGTTTTGGTTTGTCATTTCTGGCGCTCATACACTTATGTGTTCATTTGACACTCACAAGGGTTTGAGGAGTGTCCTTTGTCACTTGTAAATAAGATGACAAGAGTTCAATGTGACTGCATTCCAGATGAAAAGGAATTTAAATGAGTTACAATACTAAAAAGCCTTAATATGAAATGATCATTGATTTAACGATTTCTGTTCGCAAATATAGGCTATAGTTTACAAGCAATAAGCATTTAATATTTAGTTAATTTATGTGCTGATCTGTAATAAAATTACAAAATTGTTGAATTAAATTTTGATTTTAACAACTCCACTTACTGTTAATGCCTATGATATACCACATAAATCATTTAAGCTCTCTACAACTCAAGCCTCCCACAGATAGACTTAAAATACCCCACACCCTACCTTTTAAAACTTGAACCCAACACCGAGTGTTTAACAAAACCTAAAATAACTGTACGCGGTCACTTCGCGGTTGACAATGGCCTGCTCGGAGGGTGTCCTGACCGACAGTGTAAACAGGCCTTTATTATCGACTGTATACTGTAAATGGTTTACTGTAACAGGGTCCTTTCAGTGTGAAATTCAGATAATTTTGGTGTACATTTATCGGATTAAAGAATGCTAGAACTGGACGTTAAAAGAATGGTAACTAGCCTCCGTTCTTACCGACATAGTAAAGGAAGTTATAAAGATAGACCTACCAAGGGTCAAAGTAGCTATTGGTTGATTGCCTAGCAACCTATCACCGAATTCCAAATAAAAGAATGAATAAATTCCAAATAAATGAAGTATGAATTCCAAATAAATGAACGAATGTATTCCAAAAATACCATCACAACATTTATGAATGTTAAAAGTATCCGAAGATAAAAGATATTTATTTGAAAAAAATTAAGGAACGTAAATGTATATATATATATGTCAGAAACCAAATCCATAGCAAATTCTATTTCAAACTCCCTGTTTACACAAACCAACCATTACTAAATGCCTGCTACAGAGCTAACTAACCCAACTAATATCTCAAGTTTAATACAGGACACATCCGAATCTCCTATAACGCCAGTTACCGTGTGGGTGGTCCAGAAGTGTGGTGAGAGTCACGCACAACACACAGAAATAGCCGAGGGTGATGACCGTTACCACTGTTTATCATGTATGCGTCTATTTTGAGAGTGCTTGTATCACACGATCACTCGACTATCGGTTGTGTAGGGAATTGGGTTGAAGATATTTGGTATGGTTTGAGATAGGAAAGAATGTTATAATAAGAAAACTACATTTGACTATGCATAACTACACATTCACGTTAAATAATCTCCCTCGGATTGGACTGAACTTGGAGAAATAACTCCTAGGTCAATTTTTAGCATGGATTTTAGGGTAATGATTTTATATGGAACATTGAAGATTCTATTGACCTAGTCCTTTTGTCACCTCGTACGATATGCTTCAAGAAGAACGGCATCTAATTAAAAGTCCCTCTAACAAGTCCCAGACCATTAAGGGATTTGATTCTCTTATATTATGCACCGAAAAACGGGTAATATTCTACCCATAATGCAATTAATCGCAACTAATGGCTTTTATGCATGATATGATAGTTGTTATATTTACTAGATTATGTTTACCACAACACTACGTTTAATTATGTATGTAGCCACACATACACAACAATATTTGATGGGTTTTTTAAAACCATAGAAATCAATAAGAAACAAAACTCCAACAAATGACAATCGGGACCAAACCAACGCTTCACATCAATACCGAAGCCGTCAAAGCATTAATTAAACCCGTTCTTCGGAGAATAGATTAAAATATTTAATTTCAATCAGAGATCTTCGGATCGCCATAATTTATTGACTTTTAACACCAATATACGGCGCGTTACCATCAAATTTGGTGTCGTAAACCCATAATGAAGACATCGGGAACCCAAAGAGACCGCTCGTCATCATTTGTCGCTTCTTACCTACTAACGAGCAAGGAAAAGCTTTAAAGGTTTTGATATCGTAAAACGCTGGTTTTGACTAGTGGTAAAGACTGGATTTGGTTCGTGGAGGAAATATTTTTCATAGTAAAGAGCGCATTACAAGGTTTCGTAGATTGCTTATAATTAGACAGATAAGGTCTAATATAATTATGTAACAATCACCTAACTTAATATTAATTTGTTACATCCAATGGATAGTTATATCATACAAAGAGAGAGATATATTATTATATAGATTATAAATTTACGTAGAGCCTCTACGTAAATTAATTGTCTACATATATTTATAAGTTGTAAATCAATAATAAGTTTCGTATTGTTAAATACATTGATATAAACATTTTAATCACTACTAAACCAATGACGGATATCGAATCGTCCAAAAATACCATATAGAACTTACTCCCTTAGTAACCTTTTACATATAAATTTATCTCTAAAACTCAACTCAGCGCTGGTTACATGGACAACTGTGCCATGTTACTAGCATTTTAGCTGAGGCAGGTCCTTTTGCATTTGGCGTTGCATCGGCTTGCACAGGCCTATTTAGTTTCAAGTTTGTTTTTTTCTTCGTTAGGTTCTAAGCCTTGTATTATTTTTTAGGTTTTTGTGTTCGTCGGTGTAATGTCCTAATGTAAATAAATATTATTATTATTAACAAACAAACGCACCAATTCTCAAAGCCGCCGCTATATTAGGGGGCATATAAACTGAGGTTTTACGGCTTTATGGGTCCTGTCCTTCCATCTTGTCACCGATGGATTCTGGGAACAGATCGGTGTCATTATTGGCTGTAAACGTTGACAACGCGTCATAACTGTGGGACGGTTCACAGGATTTCGATTCTCCAATCATTTGTCAGACAGACTAAGACTTACTTACATGGGTAGACTTACATATATTACACAAATGTACTTTTTAATAGAACTTTGATCCTTCAAGTATTGTTCATACATACATATATTCACGCGTCTACGTCCCTAACAGGATAGGCAGAGACTAACGGTCGGCACCTGGACCGATCCTGACAAATCTCTCTTACTTCACTCATACCCATTATCCTTTTCTTACATGCTCTTCTGTTATCACTACGTACACCTGCCTTGACAAGTCCCTAACTACTCCGCCGCGATACAAAATATAGTGTAAATGTGTTTGGCTGATAATGAAATGAATTTTCTTATCGTTATAATTCAGTTCTGTTTTGCAGAATAAATTCTTCAAAATAAGGATTAAGGACTTTCGTAATTAAGTCATTCTTTTGGCACTGAAATTGGTTGTTAGCCCAAATGACGACCAGTTTACGACTTCGAAAATATTGTAATTGTAATTAAAGTTCTTATTTTATGACCAGACATTCCTTGGTCAGAATAAAGAAAGAAAAGTAAAATAAAGAATGGAGAAATTATTATGTCTAAAATGTACATATTTTTATTATTTAGAATAAGGAACATAGAAATTACATCTGACCCACTAAATAGGTATGAGAATATAAAGAACAAACCACAACTTTCCTGTTCAGTAGCAAACACTTTCTTTTCGTTCACATTTAATGTACGAAACGGTTGAACTTATTTCATAGTCACCCTTCTATAATACATTGTCAAATGTGCATCATACTAAAATATTTAATGACCACATGAACATTGCAATGTGTAAATGCAAAAACAAAAAAAAACAAAGTTTTAAAATAAAAACATATATTTAGTTATGTAATTTGGCACTGGGCAAAATCCCTGAGGCTGGAGTTTCTTGTTGGTTCTTCTCCAAGGGCCAAGTTAGGGCTTCCGAACCAACGGTAGAGTCATAATTGTAACACAACCAGTGCCACTTAATATATTTCGACGTTCAATGAATGAATTACTGTGCTTATATTGAATAAAAACCTTTTCACTTTTGACTTGACAATTACTACCACTTACAATTCAGAGTAATTTTCATTTCAAACGAAAGTGTTTTGCCAAACTAGAGAAAAAATACGTTTCCGAAAATTACTCTATAGCGAAAAATTATACGGATGCATATATAAACTTTCTTAGCATAACTCATCTTAAGGTCCCTATATCACATATTATACCAATACAAGGTAATAAAATCCAATAATAAAATTTCCTATCAATGGATGTACTAGCATTAGGGTGCTGCCTGTAAGTGACTCACAATCGCCGGAAGCGCACGTTGATTGCAGCGCCCTCAAGGCATTTCGCTGTTGTTTGCGCGGCAGGAATTAAAACTAAAACATGTCGTATGCAAAGTAAGGGTGAATAACAACTCTCGATAAAAAAGTTGGAAATGGAATGACTAATTTGGTGTCAATCTGTTGAAGCGTGTTAGGATAAAACTTGATATGAAAATCTTTAAAGGAAACCCACAATGTATAAAAATGTATGTTTCATTTTTATCATATCTGCGGTAAAAGGTAAACGCGTTAATGTAAACTTCATGCACTCGGCAACTCAACGAAATAGCAAGTTTATTAGTTTTAATATTCCAAATTCAATCTATTTTAGTTATTTTAATTTAGCCTATCTGGTTGGCGACGTAGAAGCGTGAATATATGGATATATAACTAATAGCACTTCAAAATGGTAAGATCTAGTAAGGCTCTAAGAAACAAAGCTGTTTCCCTATGTTGCAGTAACCAAGCATATGAGTGTTTTCTTATATTACCTACAAATACCAACATCACATCTTAATTTCCCCAAAATAATTTACATTTTCTGCCTCTCTAAGAACAACAAAAAAGACTGCCAATACTTCCATGCAATTCTAGTTACTGTAATTTTAATCCCTGATCGGAGATGGATCATAATTTATACATTAAGAACGACAAGATCGACTCCCGTGCCCCGACGGCCGAGCTATAAATAAATCGTGGACCAATATCCGTGGGCGCACCGGGAACTCAATCTGCGACTTATATCGCAACTAGATGCTAGTTGTATGACCTTAGTTTGGCTGGCTTAGAAAAACAATATTATATATCTTTATATAACATAAGCATGACTGAAAGTTTTTGTAGAGGGGTAGATGTAGTCATCACGGATTCCCATTTGTCCAGATCCTGACAGACCACTTTCGCTTCATTGACACTCATACACCTCATCATACTCTCGGCGGTTATAGGTATTTCTAATGTCACCCTTTTTCAATATAGCGTCCATCTAACTGTCTTATTAGGTCGGCACCTACGTAACCGCCCTTCTACTTCAATCATTTAATATATTTTTAACTTTATGCGCCAATTTTCTTAAATTATGTAAGGAAAGATATTGGGAAGAAATCCGATTATCACATACCATGGTTATGTTAATAGTCAGGATCTATGAGTGACAATCAGGTCATTGATTATATATAGTATAAATCAGCATTGACTAGCACCCTTAGTACAGGTCTTAAATGATATAAAATGGTTGCAGTCGTAGTAGTTATGAAAGCTATTGTATTAGTTCAGATATCATGTTACAAAATGATCGAAAATCACATTTGAGAATTGTGTTATGTTTGTATGTACACAATGATTTCGGAGATAGACATTTTAGCCCTTAACTGCATCATTATAGATCACAGTATTGATCTCTAAGTATATTTTCTGAAACAAACATCCATTCAAACTCATTTCTCGTGTCTATAGCGACCGAAGCGCAGGATGCTTCATGGGAACCTCAATTGCGGAAGGCTTTCATTGTCAGCCGCAATGATTGACCATGTTCTGCTAATTAACGAGCTATTCCACTTTACTACCGTCTTATTTATGGAACTATTTAATGGTTAAGTTATATAGGTAAAGTAACAGTCCTAATAATTGAAAATGAATTGCCTATTCGCAGAAATAGGGAAGAGTCAGAATGTGATTTACTACCTATCACGTTGAGTATTGATTGACAGATAAAACTAGGTTAGAGTGACAAAAGACCATAGCAAAAACTTCGCCGATGGTGGACGCTTAACCTCTGACTACACCGAAAGGGTTGAACGGTAAATTTATATGGATTCACACTTGAAATATAACTACAAACTAACATTAGTTTGTCACTTTAATAAAAATAAGATAATTAGAAGTATTTCTGCAATGACAATATTAAAGCTCAAGATGAAAACTAAATACATAAATCAATCATTGATTACGACATACACATCTAGTGAATCTAGTACACAATCCGCGAATAGGTGTGGCTCGAGGAACTAGTAACCTCGTGGTAACCAGAGCACGACATCCACTGCCGCGCCGCCAGCACGCGAGGCCTCGCCACTAACCGGTGGCCTGCAATCTCTACGTACGTACTGGGTACATAGATATGATGTGTATGAAGACGGTAGAAGTACCTACAGGTATGAACCTACCATTAATCTATGAGTATGTATGAGGAGGAGTGTAAGTAAGAGTAAGTTAGGTTCGCGTATACTGCGTTCAAAGGTTAGTTTTATTAATCTAATTTGATTTATTTTTAGAATTAGTTTATGATAATGACATAACTTTTTTTTTCAAAAAAAATACATTTTCTCAAACTAATTCTTTCTAGTTCTAATTTTAATATGTACCTAGACAGTATGGAGTCACAGATACATCGATATTTATAGTTTCTAAAGGTGAATAAAGAACGAAAAAATAACTTTTCTTCACATCGACCGTCATGAATGATATTAAAAATGAACCTAATAATATCTATTGGTAACACATGCCATCCTTTGCCTTTACCATCATTGCCTCCGAGGTAAACTATATTCTAATCCTAGACAACACTAGATTCATCATTTACTCTTGATGCAATATTTATTATCGTAGTGAAATACATATGCAATGATATAAATGTTCAAAAGACCAATAGAAACTGGTCACAGCAATTCAATTGTGCAATTCCGATGTTTCAACGGACGCCTATGCAATTAACTTTGCCTGTGATACTTAAACACAACACTAATAATTCCTAATTGAATTCGTATTATGATTGATTGGTTTATGTAACTTCAGTTTTTTACATATGTATGTACAATATACGGCTATTTCCTTATAGAATGGTAGGAGGTTTTCATTTTAACGATAGATTTTCATTTAAACGATACCTATAAAATTAATATATATCCCGTGCTAGTCTGGAACGTGAAAAAAAGCTAACTAGCTCCCGTTCTTCCCAGCATGTCGTATAAGGCATCTAAGGGGCTATGATATATGGAATATTGGGTGATGGGCTAGCAAACTGTCACTTATATTCCATATGTCATCAAATCCCCTTTATACATGCTAATAAGTGACCAAGAAGTTGTATTTATGTCTCTAAGGTTTTTTCCACCTCAAACTAAATTAAAGGACGTGAATGTTTATGTATGTGCGTTAAATACGATATCTTCTAGTCCCTTATTCATCCTAATCCATATGTTAACGCTAAGAAATTTTACATCAAACAATCTAATACAGCAAATAATTACCCAATGACTAAGTAACACATTATCACATAAATTATTGACATAATAAACTCATTCTTTCCAAACAAATATTATACCCAAGCCGCTAGAAGTAATCCTTTAAAAAATTCCTCAAGGAAAATGTAGGTGAAAAAACGCCCTTTCCCTACGTTATCAATTTGGCGAAATTACAAGCTAATCTGTCACATTGTGTCGGCAAATCCCCTAAAGGCGAAGTAATCTTGTTTCCCCTAGTATTTTTTTATCTCAAAGGTTCTGAGATATTGTCCAAAGGCCTTAGGGGAGACAGCTAGTGTTGTTCTTGATATTCTTTTCAAAGGATTGGGACAGATTAAGTGGCGTCAGATGGTGATATTTTGAACTGTTGAAATGGTCAACTTGGATGTAATTTGAAATTTAGAGTTTAAAATGGCTGAAGGTGTAGTGGAATAGCGTTCTGATCAGTTCTTCTCGTAGTATATATCGTCAGAATTAGTAGTTAAAATAGAGGCCAAATATTTTCATTTACTAATGTAATCTAAATTTGATTCGACGTAAATTTAGGCGTTGATTTTTTAATGATAAATTCCCATCGTACGATAAAACTTAAATTAACTCCTTATATACCATAACGTACTCAGACAAAAGACAAACATTCGTTTAATAACCAACTCATTGCTTATATCCTCATTCATTACTAAATTCAATATCCATCTGACAGTTCTATTACCGTCAAAAAAGTATTAATAAAGCTCCAACATCCCCAAGTGTTAAAAATCTTTTAACGTCGCGTCCCCCGAGATTGCTCTTTTTATCGCTTTTCCCCTAAAACCTCTCCACCCCACGGAAACGGAAACAACGGCATAATTGGTCCTTTGTCTCAATTCAATGGCAATTGTGCGCGTCTTTTTTCTACTGATTGGCTTGGCGGATTATTAGTCGTTGTTTTAAATTGAATTGAGATTGATTGGTAACGGGAGTAGAAATTTTTCACATTGATAAAACTCAAGCTTATTTGTTTATTAAGTTTATACTTTATTAATCAGATATATTAATAGATACATGAATTCTGAGTTTTACATAGTACGCGTAAAGTTATTCCAGGTTACAAATTTCAAGTTATTAACATTAATATTCCTAATTACGAATTATCTTTGTTTCAGGTCCATTAAAACTTCATATCGTACATTTTACATCAAAATACTTGCCAAGATTTGTCTTTCCAAGCTAAATTACACTTTTAACCACCATATCAAGACTGCGCCCCTTTTTACATACCTTTGTTCCTAGGAGCCTACACACGTAATTACGTTGCGAATAAAAACACATAGTACTATCCCATAATAGAATAGAGCATGCACTTAGACGCTACGTCAATTTGCAAGCCAATTTCGCCATGACACGTCCTCTGGCTCCCGGAGAACGTACGTTGCCAGATTGATGTCATTAGATGCATTATAGGGCACAGAGTACGTAGGCTAACTTAGAAGGGTCGATGAATGGGAGTTGGTTATATTGTACTTAGATATGGTAACATCTGGGCCGAATATGTGGTTACAGTAAGCCAGTATCGGGAAAAAATTAATCATGGCTTTTTGGATAAACGGAGGTAATATGTAAGTATGTATTATCTGCCTTATTCAATTTAAGTTTACTGCGTCAAAAGAAGGCCGATACATATAATGAGTAGCGACATCTATCTGCTTCTAATATTTATGTCAAATGAAAGCTAATTTAGGTTGGAGTTTGTATTACACCCATATTTTTGAACGAAAATAGTGATTTGTTTATATAATATAACATAGCTATCACAGCATACATCAATACCACCTATATTTAAATACCACCTATATTTAATAAACTGTATCTTTAAACTCATGACTCCCTTGTCTATTCGCGTACTAGTCTGCAGTGTCGATGCGGTGAGTAGTGATGCGCCGAGGTGGATATGCCAGCAGCGACCTGCAGTAGTCGCCAATTTTCCACCACGAGACGTGATCTCAGCGCCTCTCAAAGTTTCAACCGGCGTCAGTGTATGGATGGTATTGGCAAGAATCATAAAAGAGTAATAATAATAGTTTTAAGAGATTCGCGATTTATACTCAAACGTCGGGTTAATAAAAGGTAATTTTATTATATATAAACTTATGCGATAAGTCCCGTTAATAATTATAAGTAATTATACTTATTTAGGTACTGCATAAAATGATTAGTATCGATATAGATCGAATTTAAGATATACAACAAACGATTTTATATAATTGTGTTTTTAAAAGCTTTGAAATTGCACTAACCGCTTACAGTTTTGGTATGCACTTTACATGTTTTTGATGGTTATAATTTGGTACCATTTGTGTGTTTTTATATCTTGAATTATTTATTTTATAACATACAAAAGTTGAACCGTTCCGTCACAAGATTTTTTTCATTACTGAAAAAAATATTAAGCATATCTGTTTTATATAACATACGAATGTACGTATATACAAATTGGAATTTTTCCCTCACAACAATGTAGCCAAAGATTACAAACCTCGTCATTTACATACACCTCCTAATACCATCATAACATTTTGTGTGCGTATAAGAAAAGAGTACCACTATCATATTATTATATGAAAACTAATGCTGAAAGAGAGTACTATAGTGTATTCGCGTTAAGAAAATAGTGACGTCATCATTACCCAAACGATTTGACCAATGAGACGTGACAACGAATGTCTGCGATTGGTCAATGTGACTTGTTTTCTCATTTACTCACGTCTCATTAGCCAGTTTAACCTCTGATTATCATGACGTCACTATTCACTTAACGCGAATAGCCTATAATATCGTATATTATAACTATTGGCCAAAGTTTGAGAAGCTGTTCGCATTGTCCCATCATCTTCAGTACATGAAGCGCGGCGTCTAAATGAAAGTCAATGCGGGACGTGCGTACAATGCACAGCAAAGCTATCTCCAACTTATGCATAAATTATTCAGTTATTTATAGGCCCAAGATGGGTAGTGTTGGAAGGGAAATACTAGAATGTATACAGATTGAAATGGAGATATATTCTTAAGGCGGAGTAAGTAGTGTTAAGAACAGAGTTTGTGTGAGAAGGTTACCTGGCAAGAAATATTTGTCTTTCATTCATGGGATAGTTACCTAAGGAATTAAATAGTAAATTTATGACAATATATCAACAGCGGCAGTATATTAATAGTGTAAAAATAGCTGATGAAATTATATCACAACCATTATATGCATATCATATTTCTAGTACAACATTCGTAATCAAGGAATGTGTGAATTGTTTTTTAGCAACTTAGAAATAGATAATTTACGAGAATTTAATATAATTAGTAACTATAGCTCTGGAATATATTGTAAATAGAGTATAAAGATTTTTTAATTATACTATTCTAACTCAACCACTTCCCTGCCGCGTCCAGTGTACCTCAATCGAAGACACAGAACGTAATGACATACCCCGACATACGTGTTTCAATCTACGTGCCTTATGAGCAGCCAGTCCTTACAGACGACGTGGTCAAACAACCCAATAGAAAATTCATCCAATTCCACATTCCATATTACAAGACCCTTCTTTACTAGTAAAAGCTATGTAGCCAGAGACCAAGATAGAATGGTTTTGAACCATTGACGTGGGGTGTTGGGAAATAAAATGTCACAGGACGTGTGTTGACACGACGTGTCATATGTTACTACCGTGTAGCACGTGACTAGATGAGTGTGAAAAGGAAATGTGTTGGTCACTTTAGTTAAAGTGTTAGGTTAGAATAGTGTGGAGTTGACATTATGTACTGCGGTTCTTTTTATGATTTTTGTCCTGTGGATTGATGTGGTTAACTATAGATATGTATGTTTCATTTGGGGAATGTAAAGACGGTTATATAGGGGTTAAATGAAAGATATATTTAAAGACGAATAGCATTAATATTTGAAAATCATTCAGGACATTTTGAACTGAAGTTGTCTTTGATATATTATATGTTAGTTATCCTTTGTTAAATTAATTATGATACTGCACGAAAAGCACATTAAAGTTGTTAAGCTAGGAACCATTGTAGCCTGACAGATTAAATATTCTTTATTGATACCATCACGTCCCCAAAACTGTAGGTGATCAAACAGATACATATGTGTATGAAACTCTATCTATTCCGAACGGAACGAAATTATACAACTATACACATTTATATAGTCCCGTGTTAGCCGAAAACGAGAAAGAATACTAATTCGCTACTGTTCTTTCCGGCGTGTCGTAAAAGACGACATAGGGAGTAGAGATCAATAGAATCTATTCAGCAATAGGTTAGCAACCTGTCACCAATGGTTCATATAACATTACGACCCCAATATCCATGCTAATAAGTGACCAAGTTTGTTGTTGTTTGTGACGTTTTCATGTCTCCAAGGTTCAAGGTTCGTTTTCATGTCTGTCCACCCCGAAAGGGAGTAAAGGACGTAAATGTATTCGTATGTACACATATAGGTACAATTAAACGCAAGGTACACTCATAAACAAAAGTGGTTCCCGTTTGAAGTCCCCAATTTGCATTCCGGGATGACATTGCGAGGTACCCGTTTAGGGAAATGTTTAATCGGGATTAGTTCTGCGTCAGTGGCTTAATGCAATTGCACAGGGCCTTTATAGATCTATTGGGGGCTGGGTTGGAACTGACTATGGTATAGGGTTTTGGTATTTTATATTTGGAATAAGTAGCCGTAGGAGCGACGAAAGACAGTTGCTTATATAGCTTAATTATATTTTTTAAGCTACGTAATGTTATAAATGGTTTCGTGGTATAGTGATGAATTTTCACATATCTATGTCAAAGCAAGTAATTAAGGTAATAAAATAAATGAGTAATCAGAAAATTCTATGTAACTTGCCACTACCAATACCCATAGGACAATACGAGATTTGAGTCAAAACAAAAGACAAACGCATTCACGACCATTAACCCTTGCGGGGTAGTCAGAGGTTCAGGTTTCCATCTCCGCAATTGCGAAGGTAGTAATTCTATGGACACCGAGAACCCACGTGCTGACCGGATAGTCAGTACTCAATGTGATAGGTGGTCAGCCATGTCGCCATTTACAAGCACTATTACCTATTCGACGAACACATGGGTTTCCTCATGATGTTCTCCCTTTGATTTGAGTATACATATAAGCAAATAGTAAGCACAATAAAACAATAAGCCCTATACCGACAATACAATACATTTTCCGAAGTCCAAACCTCTTCAACCCTACCCGCCCTAAACCGTGGCATGCAAAATATTTGCGCAGTGATTAAAAGTTACATGTCGTGCCCTCTGTCGTCAACCGCGCGGAAACAATCGCAGTGTCCCGCAGAGGCATTCACAACTCACTGATCACAGGACTGTTTGGGAATTAGCCTAATGTTATGGTTACAATTAGAACTGAGGTAAAGTCATCTAATACATACATACACATCACGCCTGATTCCCTGTAGAGGGGTAGGCAGAGATCACGGATCCGGTTTGTCCCGATCCTGACAGACCACTTTCGCTTCATTGACACTCATACATCTTCTCATACACACTCGGTGGTTATAGGTACTCTTAACGTCACCCTTTTTCAATATAGCGTCTATATGGCCTTATATCATCTAAAACTGAGTGTATATAGGGAGGTCTATGGAAAGTGGATATAAGATGCTAGTAAAAGAATGATGAGGACCTGTGATATCTGCCTTTTCCTTTTTTAGGGAATGGGCGTGATGTGTATGTCTTTAGCGATGTATAACGACTAGATCATATATAGTTATAAGGTTGAAGTTTAGGATTTGTATAAAGAGTTACCACATAACCGTCATATTTGGTGTATAAGAACTTACTAATGGATATGTTAGGCATTTTATCAAACAAACATAAGGAATATTCTGTTATACGTACATAAAATTAATTAAATTATTATTGCATAGTAAGAGTAGTTTCTAAAAAGCAATAGTTAAATTTATTTTTTACGCTAAGAATCTAAATTGAAACATAAATATCCTGTTGAAATCAAATGCTTTTTATACATAAAGATCATAAGATCACTTATTGAAAGTAAAAAAAAAACACTTTCACATGAAAAATTGTCATTAAAATCAGTTAATCTTAAAAATTATAATAAATCTAATTAAACTATTCGCATTTCGTAAAGGAAAATCCTGCAGAGACGAAATGCCAAGAACAAACAACTAATTTCTTGTTTTAACAAATTCCTACATATAAATAAAGTATGAACAATTACATTATAGAGACAACCACCTCATACATACCATACAAACCATACCATTAGACTTAGAAAGAAACCAACCAAATCGCCAATCTTACTCAACTCTTGACATTCCAACAATGAGCACCAAATTGCTATGCCAATGTGCTTGGAACGTTTTTCTCACACGATCTGCTCTCAAATCACTAGTTCCCCACAATATGGCTATATCGTTACACCACTGACTTATGGATTGGACTAACTGCCGCTCTCAAGTGTCGATCATGGCGCGAGGTAATTTTCGCCTCTCATAATCTCCGGTAGTTGGTAGGCAGAGTAGCTTTTGCGAGTTAGGAGATAGGGTAAAGGGTTCTATAAGGGTTAGTAAACTGAAATATAGTGTACTAGTGACCCGCTCCGGCTACGCACGGGTATAAAATATATAGCCTACTCCACTATTTAATGGATGTTACTATACATATAAACCTTCCTCTTGATTATAAAAACCGCATCAAAATCCGTTGCGTAATTTCAAAGTTTAAGCATACAAAGGGACATAGGGACAAAGAAAGCGACTTTGTTTTATACTATGTTAGTGATTTTACTGTATAGTCATACGTATATTGTTCCGAGCTAGTCTGGGGCGTAAAAAGATTGGACTAGCAAAGCAAGCAACCTGTCACAAATATTCCGTTTTGATCACAATCTCAATATTTGTGTAAAATGTGATTTAGATGTTTAATGTCTCCGAGGTTCTGTCCACCCCGAAAGGGCTTAAGGGACGTACATATATTGTAGGTTATTTTATTGTAGTTCTCGAGGTTAGTGCTTATTAGTTTCAACACAGTAATAAAGTTCCTTAAATATTAAAAGGAGTCTATTTAATTACTATGTAAGTTTGGCTACTATTCGATAAATTTATTTGATTGATTATTAGAAACAACCATGTTCATATGTAGAATCATTCCTATCCTAACTATTTATTTCTATTTGCTTTATTTATTTTAATATAAAAAAACGCCATAGGCATATTACCATACCTTACTCTAAAACAGTCAAAGTATTGAAGGCGAAGAAATTATATATCTATATGATGGTTTATTCACCATAAGAAAAACCCATAACCACTAACATCTTATACAAGTTTAACATACCTTTCAGCTAACTAAGTATTCAACAATAGCCACGAATTTCATTGTAAACCGCAAAAGCTATACCAAAAAGTAATGCATAGTTGCATCACACTACGAAAATCGATTTAAGAGTTCCCTTTGTGTTGCTTGTGTCAATCTTCCCTGCGATGTACTGGTTACCCTACTCGCTTCTAAGGCGCAATCATATTTCTATTAGCAATTTCGTGCGAGGTGTTAGGTTCGTGACCCGGTCGGGCACTGTGGAAAGGGTTATGTAAGGAAATAGCCAATTTGATGGCTTCTTAGTGATATGGATTGATTTAGTTAGGGTTTCTTATATACTTACAGTACAGGATCAAAACTGTTGAAAATTGTAACATTTACGGAAAATTGGATATCCGGAGTGGGAAATAGGCGTGATTTAGGTATATGAACTAGATAGCTAATGTGATCTGTATGTCGGAATCTGTATATGAATCTTACTGACGAATTAATCTTTTCTATATTACTTTGAATATATAGACGCAACTTATGTATGAAGGATAACTATGTATGTTTCATTTTATTTCACTCGTTACCCAACATATAAAGATCCAACATAAAACAAAATATTTAATATTATATTTAGTCACTCTAAAATATACTTATAACATACATAACTAATATTTTCATGCTTAAGCAAATTTCAAGTTTTTCTTTAGTTTAACTTATTGTTTTCTAAAAGGACTGTTAATAAGCTTAACTTAACCAAACAATGACTTATCCCATTATTAATACATCACAGCCATATTGTAATCAAATTCCTTGTAATCATATACAATGTCTGTATGCATAAGAAGTCGATACGGTTGACTGAACATTGTTATTTGTGGCATTTTGACGCCTCCTTAGTACATCCCAACTATTGGAATTCTAAACCTTATATCTTAAGAAATAAGAGTCAAGGATTCCTAAATAATATCTCTTGAAGAAGACGTGACATATTTGACAGTATGACTGTCAAAATGATAGAAAAAGAACTGAAATAAATTGAACTCTATTTTATAAGATAGAGAGTTTAAATTTGAATGTTTATATTAGAATGAGATGTTTTATAGGCCACGAAAACGTCAGCGTTTATTCCATATCGAATGACGAGCGGGACGTGGATATTTGAATGTTATGCCGGATCAAAGGTCTTGGTAGGTGACAGTTTGACACGGAGGCATGTTACTCCCAGGGGTAGACAGGTCGACAGCGACAGTTTGAAGGAGGCTCTGATTTGAATATGTTAAAGAGAAGGTGAAGACAGCTGGAAGAAACTTGTGGTAAAAAATTGTAAAGAAATATTTATTTGTTTAGTTAAAAGTGACGATTTTTCATCTTCGTCTTTTGTTTTATACACCACTTAAAATAAGAAATAGATTTGATATAACGTAGTACATTCTAAATAAAGGATTATTATTATAATTGATCATAATAAATTGAACACTTTCACGAATAACTTATTTTTATAATAAAAATGAGTGATTACATAAATATAAATCGATTAACCAAATAAAATTTGATATGTATTTTTAAATTCTTTACCCATATTCTATTTTAAGTATATCAATCAACACTAAATATACTCCTACATGTAAATAAATTCTTAAATGTTAACGCATTCCACATTCAAATCAGAACAGAAAATAATTCACAAGTATTTTCAAAAGGTCACCCTAAGGCGCTCTCACACGATCTGATATTAAACCAACTATGTTTAAAGTGGTCTCTCCACGATCACGTGTGCAGTGTCATTTTTTCCTACAAGTATTACCTCGTTATAGCAATTAGGGTCAACGCAAATCGATCAGATGGAACCATTATAAGGTTGAGCACATTTTTCTTCAACAAATAACCAATGTCTACAGCTAACATTATTATTGGTGGTGTGGGACGCACCGGACTTGTGGTTTGACCACTGAATTACATGTATTTTGTAAAAATAGTATTTAAATTCTTAACTTAGTAAACAATATTTAAAACATTAACATTATTAACTATTAAAAAAAACATTAACATTATTAAATTTTTGTAAATTTTTTTTACCATTATTGCCTCCCAATATAACAAATATATGATAAATGAGAAGCCAAAATCTATCTGTACCGATAAAAAATAACACTCAATATCAATTCACAATAATTAAACACTTAGGTCTATTATCCTTAAGAACTGTACAACACCTATCATGACTTTTTTCCTAACGTATTATGTAGTATAAGGCAAAGATGCAACAAATTTTCAAATATCCATGATGATGACTTAAGCTTACACGCTAATATACATTAATACAATTTATTCAAGTCCTTAACCATAACAGTAAGATTATACCAGTACAAAACCTGTCGTCCCTCTCAAGACCAACCCTGGACTTCACCTTTATGTTTGCACGAGATTGATCACGTCGCCAGTGTCCAGAGTACAATAAACATTTACCATCTATCATGGCCAATCAAGAATCAATCGGATCATGCATTGTCTCATAGATGTGAAGTTTATTCGTGTAATAGTATGTTTGGATGATCTTATTTCGTAGGTGATGGGTGGTCAACTTTACAACAAATAAAAAGGAAAAATATATAAACATATATTATATTAAATTATATACATACAGGTCCCATAGTCCTTTCGGGTCGAAGAGAACTCAAAAGACACGATAATACGTCCTAGGGCACTTTTAGTACAATATTCATTCCATGTGTTTGCTTTATTATATGGAACATTGGTGACAGGTTGCTAACGCATCACCCAATTGATTTCATTTATGTCACCTTCTCCGACATGCAGGGAAAAGCAACCAGTTAGCAATGTTTTTACGTCCCATACTAGTAAGGGATAAAAATAATTTTACGGTTATACATCAAGGCTTAGTCCACACATGCTGAAATAGGTGTGATGAAAGGTATTTTCCCAATCTCAGCCCTACTTCACCTAACACCTAAGTCTTTTATTCTATTTACATACCAACCTGTCAAAAACTTCCATTACTTATTTCACCAAGCAATTAAGTCGACAACACTACGTTCACACTGTCACGGCGGCCGCGATAACAGCCCGCCACCACTTTCCTAGAGTAACGGGAGTCACGACAACGCCTGTATAATGGACACTCTTGCATAAGGCCTTTTAATTAATATATTGAAACAATTGGGCAACGGAATCCATTATCTATGGAAGGCTCTCCTCACGTTTGTAACTGACAACCTCCATGCTTGCGAAATGAAGTGTGATCTAGTTAAGATGCTAACAGTATCTAAAATTATGTTTCGGTAAGAGAAACCATCGTGTAGAAGTCTTTATTCCTAGATAATATAATATAATATTTAGGACACTATTACACTAATTGATCTAGTCCCTTGGTAAGTTCATTTAAGACTTGTGTCTAGACTACTAGTCAACGTATGTAGATAAATACTTATATAGCATATATAATCAACAACCAGACTGGAAAGCAAAAGAAAAGTGTAGTTCCAAACTCTGCTTCCACCGGGAATCGAACCTCACGATTAGCGTTCAGGTGCTCAACCAATCGCGCCACAGAGGTCATCAGATATAAAGTATATTGTATGGCTATGTACTCAACGGCTGTTAAGTTCTGTTAAAGCAAGATCTTAAAAAGGCAAGCTCGTGTTAATCCCGTACGGGTTAACAGTCGTGAAGAACCATATGTGCTGAAATTTGTATGTGTGATAAGTAAAAGCATTGTAAAAACTTATAGTTTTAATATGATAGAAAATAAACCTGGAAACTTGAAAACCTGTGATGAGTTTGTATCAAAAATACTGTCAGATAAAGCTGAATTTCTCAATACATCTCTACAAATAAGCTGCCGACTGGCATTTAGTATTTGAAACATAAACATTATTAATTAATATTTATTACTTCATAACCTTAGCAGATACATAGTTGACAAGTTAATTAAATTTCAGACGAAATAGTTAATCGGTTTGCATCGAATCGTTTAAATGATGTTTTGATTTACGACTTCTCTTTTTAAGTCATATTTTATTTTCATCTTAGTACATTTAAAAACTTCGCATAAAATTCTTCATTTACCTATCTTTTTTACGAATAACTTATTTTATAGGTATTTTTAAACACTTGCGATTTATACTTATTTTATTACTATATGAGACCGGGCCATGCACTGCAGATGTGTCTTCGGATAATGTGAGTATAGTGTCCCTACTATGAATTAACAAAAGTTCCAATTGTGAGTGAAGTCAGACATTAGCTGAGACGCCAGTCTTCCACCGACCACGGTTTATGCAACTTACTGCATCTTTATTAATTTGTTGTGATATGAACCGGTCTCATATAGTAAATAACTAATTTTATGTTAAATGTAATGTAAATTTCAAAAAATCTTTCAATATCATATTTCTTTGGAATAACATGAAATATAGTTATAACCCATTTCAACTCTAGAATATATTCCTAATCGTCTTTAATATCAATATTTTATTGTAAGGGAAGATATTATTCGCTATTATACACCTTATATGAACACTGAAAAATATCTAACATGACTCAGATACTTTAAATAGATTTTGACCCCTGTACAGGTCATCACGACGTAAGAGGTGATTAATAGAGTTTCTAATTAACGGCAACTGAATAATCTAGTCTAAGTATGTTGCTCATTACATATGACCGTAAAACGTCGTAGTGTTAATTATTCTGTTACAATTTTGAAAAGCTTTTACACTATTCATTTCGTATTTTGTATACACATACTCGTATTTACGTATACTTTGCGACCACCATCCCTTCCTGGGTAGTCAGAAATTCCATTGTCCATCTACACATTAGTGAAGTAGATACATCGAACCTTATTTTCATATCATATTATTATAGTCTTTCTATATCGTCTTAGAAACGAACAAAGTAGCTTATTTTATAAGAGCCATACATATATTTATTTCAATTATCGAAATATAATAGTTATGTCAAACGTACAAGTGAAAAATACTCTGTGATAAGTACTACCCAATGCAAGACTATGATTTATTCCCAACAAGATATGTAATACAAACACATCAAGTACGTACTTATCACGCCACACATCATAGTTCATCTCGGGTATCACATTTCGTAAGCAAACAGCCTATCTTGTAGTCATTCGCCTGTCACTGAACTGACATGGAACCGCGATGGCATTTAGCGTCCGTCAACCGATATTAAGGCACAGCGGGACCCCTATTCTCTCAGATTAAAAACCAGTACAACGCCCGATTCTTCTGATAATTTTTCAACACGCCATCTAGTTATTACTATCATAGACACTGCATTAACTAACGCGGAATCTTAATCGTCAAACACTCAAACATACCAATCCAAAATCAACTTTAAAACCTCGTAATACAACTCAAAATCCTTTACCATAACAAGAAACTAAAGCTAGATAGTTTATAGAGAATTGTTCCTTAATAGCCATCACACATGGGTCATAGTTGAGTGCGTGCTAGTAGTTAAACGTGGTCAGTGCGAGACGAGTCCTGGGTCGTGACTGACCCAACCCAAGCACCTGATGCTAGTCCACTACACTTAGAGTAGGAGGCATATGGACACTTGAAATAGTGGGAGACATCGTTTGTTTGTTGTATAAGGTTATATATGTCAATATTTATTCAAGTTCTAATATTAATTATATCACTATATGTGTGTTAGACTAATAATTATAGTCTTTGCATTTGGAACTATAATACCTCTCAGAATAGCCAAAGACATCCGTTGTATTTCAGAGATCTCGGATCATTTTAAGATCATAATCATTTACGACCATATCTTACCATATTGAAAGTATAAGTTTAAACATAGGTTGACATTTTATTCTAGTCTCAAATAATACATAAATATCTATACATTCACGTACCTAAATCTTTTTCGGTGTAGACAGAACCTAGGAGACATGATGATAATTCCTAGATTCCACCTCCTACGTCATGTCGTGCAGAACAGCAGCTAGTTAGCATTATTTCAACGGCCAAACTAGCACGGGAAAATATGGCGTAAATATTAAAAACAAGTAAAACCAATCCCTCAAGCTAGTCGCCAACAATACCATCATATTACAAGCACGATGTTATTAAAAACTGGTCCAGATGTATTTATATCACGACAATATATCTCCAATGGGCAGGACATACGCTTTCTGATGCGTGGTGGCTTGTTACATTGTTTTAGACTTGTTTCGCTTTTTACTAAAGGTATATAGTAATGGATAATGTGAAAGAACGGTTAATAAGGGGTTAAAGTAGTCATACGAGTGATATATTATTTATTGACTATTATTTATTTATTGGCGGTTACGTAGGGGCCGACCTAATAAGACATATAACAGTCAGATAGACGCTATATTTAAAAAAGGTGACGTTAGGTGTACCTATAACCGCCGAGAGTGTATGAGAAGATGTATGAATGTCAATGAAGCGAAAGTGGTCTGTCAGGATCGGGACAGGCGTGATGTGTATGTATGTATTTATTTATTTATTGATATTGCTAAATTGGTATATTTTTTTTTTTATCTTGTATAATCTCTCATTAATATTATTATAATGTACTGTGTATTATATATGGTAATTATTATATGGTTGGTGTATGAATGTCAGTAAAAGTGTATAGCCGAAAGATACACTTTTGCCTAGGCTCTACATTTATATTTGTGCTTGATTATTTTGTAAATACTGTAAATAAGTACTTCTATATTTGTCCTTGAATACTATGTAAAAACAAAAAACCAACACTTTCACGAAAATTTTCCTTCATCTCAGTTAGTCTACGACTACTACGGTGAAATGTAAGCAGCGACATTTCCTTTATCATATCGTAAGAAAGAATTATAAGACTGGCGGTATTTTTTAGTTATTGGAGCCTAATAGGCTAGAGACTAGTTATCCAACTTCCATTATAAACCACGACAAATTAATTAACAATTATTAGTGTACTCGTATATACACGAAAGGTTCTTTTATAAAAAAACTAAAAAGACTAACTAGCAGCCGTTCTTCCCGCCATATCGTAAGAGGTGACTGAGTGACTAGAGGTATATGAAATCTATTAGGCAATGGACTAGCAACCACCACAAATTTTCGATACGACATCACAACCCCAATATTAACATTATGTTAATAAGTGAGCAAAGAGATGTTTTTATGTCTCCAAGGTTCTGTCCACCTCAAAAGAGATTCACGGACGTAAACGTATATGTATATGGAAGGGATTGTATATGCATTTGCCTAGAATACTATTATATATGTATGTATATATTCACATACTTTCCCTACACACCCTAGCTTCATACAACTAGAACCTGCATCACAAAAAGCTCTCATCAAGTGCAGCCTTCAATCTGCAGTAATTACGACGGGGCAGCCAGTGCCAAACTAATCATAGGGAGGGTGCTCTTTTTACTTCATATCGCACGGTCCCTGTCTTGGAAGATTACTCTTGAACTACTAAGTATTATGACCAGCTTACCATATTTTATTTACTATGAGAGACCGGGTCATATCACGATAAATTAATAAAGATATCTGATTACCTTTATTTTGCCCGACATTTCGACGCAGTTGCATAGGCCAATAATATAGGCAATAAAATGAGTATAAATCGCGAGTGTTTAAAAAAACCTACAGCTTACCATAGTTTGATAGGAAGAAACAATGGTTATAAAGATGTTAACTACTAACTATTACCAGCTAGCTATAAGTTGATAAAACTAAGCAATGTTTTTGAAGAGGTTAATGTCTAAATCGTAGTTGAAACACGTGTTAGTGATTTTTAAGAGCACGTCCCTAATAATAGTAGCAATCGTAATGAAAAAAAAACAGTCGTAAGTTTTAGCCTCATAGATACACTTTTACATACATAATCAGTTAATGAGACCGAAAATACGGAAAGGTCATATTTGGCCTACCTCTACCCCTCTACAAGAAATCAGACGTGATGTGTATGTGTGTCTGTTATATATACGTATATATGTACATATAACATAACCAGACTTAAAAGCTAACTTACATTCCCACCCCATATAAGCACTCCTCACACTAACTTTCTCCCCAACCCACGGCGTCCCTAGTCAAGAGTAGGCGCCCTATCTAGACCGCTTCGTGACCTATCTGACAGCTACTTTTTATCCTGCCACTGCTCCTTTTATTGCATTCGCTCGCTTTGTCTACAAGCACTCTTATTTACGTGCAGGACGCGACTCCGTATTCGCAGCGCTGTGTAATCGATAGGAGTAAGTGGAAA
>JAMBLF010001495.1:0-77168 GCA_030578115.1 Leucoptera coffeella | reverse complement strand
CAGCGGATGATGGTAGATGAAGCAGACTTTGATCCTATGGGGTTCGGTGCGGAGTGGCTCGCCTTCTGGCGCGGGTGGGAAGAGACCTGGAGATCCTCTCAATCGAGCCGCCGGTGCCACCGAAGAGAAAAGCTGGACCCTTGCCGCAACATGTTCAAGCTAGGTTAGTCTTCACGACATAAGCCTCATGCTTTTTAAATACGGTCATTTCTTAGGTGATCGCGGAGATGTATCCAAGTTGTTTTACCCAAAAGATGAAGCGTTTGAAATGCTAAAGCATACCAAATTTGTAGCAACATTGTTGAGTAGTGCTAAACAAAATAGCAATATGATATATATGGCGTGTTTCCCATGTGACGTTAAAGCTTAACATTCCGGTTACCAATTCTGTTGTCTGTAATAAATTCAAACGACCCCTAACTTTATTTTTTAGTATTTGAATAGTCTTGAACTTACGAGTATTGTTTAATTTTATAGGAGGCCGTCAGTCTCGCCACCAGTATCTCCGGCAGCGTCTCCGTTGCCTTGGAAAACCAAGTACGCCGATACAACCTGCCTCCCCGGGTGTCTGCGGATGTACCTTCTGGTCGGCCACCTGAGGTAAGAGTTTTTAACACTTAGTAACAGTACGAACAACTAGCTTAAAGTCGCCTGAATATATTGTTATAGGTAGCTATTGATTGTTGTCACACAAAATTTGGTTAATCCTTAAAGGATTGTAGTTTAGAAAGTTGCATCGAGGTCATGCATCATACATACATTACATATGTGTCAAACGTGTCTTTAAATGACATACACACACCGTGTTTATAAAATCTCATTGATAACTAGTAGACGAAGATAATAATGATGATATGTTTTTTCACTAGATCCCTAATTCGTATTATTAATAGTAAGTCTCAAAATTACTATAATCAATATTTTAAATACTCTTTTCAGGAGCCACCTCATTTGGAAATTTTCAACGCCTACAATCCAAGCGCCGTTAGTGATTACATCGCCTGCCCCAATATCCGCGCCACCCAACTTACCACCAGTCGTGAAGCCTTTCTTGAATGGAGGGTAAGTGGTTCATTTATTATTATATGTCATGTTGAATTGTTTTTGAATTAAAATATGCCTGTGATTGCTTTGAAAGGTTTGATAGAGACGATTTGCGTCGAGGTTAATTAGTTACTAGTGAAGTACTTCCAGAATGTGTTAATTAAAATCTACTTCGCAATGGGGTAAATTATAATTGTAAAATAAGTGTCCCCATAGTGAATATTTAAAAATGGTGTTACATAAATATTTCGTTTCAACATATGCGAAAACTACTGCTATTAAATATTCCCTACGGTAAGACGTGTATTGCCAGGAATAATAACGTTAAAAATACGCTTTTTTTAATGCCCGTTATATAAGAAAGATTATAAATATTGAACATCGATATCTTTACAGACACATATACGACGATGGGTGGCAAAATAACTCGCTCCCCCATCACCACCGCCAGAGCCCCAGCATCATTCCGCCAGTCTTCGTTGCTAATCCGCCTATCCCACGATGTTCAGGAGTCGCAGATCAATGCCATTATACAAGGGCATTGCTGCTGAAAACACTGCAAATGGCAGATCGAGAAAGAGGAAGAAAAAGGTAATTATATCATAAAAAATGATAAGATTATTGTAATTTTTGTGGGAAATTAGTTCAGTTCCCTTAATCACACGCAAATTGGTTAAAATTCCTAGCAAATTGTCATTATAATTGTATTGTAGTACGAGGTAGTATTAATCTAAACTCATCAAGCTGAGTCGAAAATCTGTAGTGCGTCAATGACACGCGAAAACTACTCGTATGTTTGTTATTTTTTATCTAACCATGTTACTTAGTTATATATTGAATCGTGTGTGTAGCGTATTATTATAATTCCTCTTTTTCTATTACAGGCTAATGCAAAGGCTCCTGTACCAGCGCTGCCCCCACCTACGCCTGAACTGACTAGAAAAGAATTGAATGAAATTAAGAAGCATAATCTCAATGTTAGGGCTGAAGTTTAATAAAGCTATTCGGAGGCCTTGGCAGAGGTAAGTTACATTTCTGCTTTGTTTAAAATATCTAAGTGTCAGTACTGTATACTGTCAATTCCTTGCGTGTAGTCAGATGATAATGAAACCTAAAGGTTCCTTAGCATATTGTCGCTCACTGTAAAAGTTAATCCACGAATGTACCAAAACAATACTCGTTATATATTTAGTTATTGCACTGATATTTTCTGGCTTTGTTTGTTTTGAACCTATACTGTGTAACAAATAAAAAATGTTTTTCGTTGTAATTGCAGATTTTTCTCTACTCTTTGAAAACTTGAAGCAACTGCGTTGGTGGGTTCGATACCAAGAAAGAAGTAATTCGTGAAGTAATAAATGAATCACTACGATTTAAGAGAAAAGCACTATGTAAATTATTAGAAGATTTCTTAGCAAGCATCGAGAAAAATGGTAATAGTACTTCATTGTTGAAAAGAGATATTACAAATTTAGCAAATAATGTGTACAGCAACAGTCATAGCTAGTGAAATTAGTTCTTTGTTAGGCTCAATTTATACCTTACAATAACAACAAAACCAATTGCTTTAGTACAATGAACATACGGGGATATTTTTACAAAATTATTGATATAATAATTTATTATGAACGAAGGATGATTTGTACAGAGATATGGTTTTTACACACTGAGTGGTTTTCATGCAATAAAAAGTATGTAATGTTGCGCATGTGAAATACTGTTATGTTGCAATACAAGTGGATGTTGACCATAACATTGTTTTCATGGAATCATGATATCAAGACTGATATTAATATTAGTATCCTAAAATAAGTTTTCACTAAGCAGTCATTTTAAGGAAAAGTTCGGTCTTATTCGAATAGATGCTGTCATCCGATGTTTTGTCTTAAATAACAGGGATCTCGTTCTATTTGGTTGTACTGCATGGCACATAAGCAAATGTATGCGAGATTACTATCAATATGGGTGTTTACTCACGGACGATGAAGTTATCTGTAAAAATAAAATCTGTTAATTAAATAGCGTCGTTTTCTAGTGATTTTTTTACTCCAGTGCATTCTAGTTTGTATATTGTTTTATTCCCATCTTAATTTGAGTGTCACGAAACTGTACCTCTGAAATATATAAATAGATTGTAATGAAATACATAATTACTTTTTTATTGCCTGACCCATTTTGTTATTTGTCCACTAAATGTGATATTGTTCATCATACACCGATTAATCTTTTGTAACCAAATAATAAATGTCCATAGTTGATTAAAAACATTTCCATCCTTATTTCATTAACTGTTTAGCGAGTATACTACGTTGCTTTTAAATCGTTAGTGATTATTTTAGTTACTTGCAAGGCGAGATTCTTCTTGAACACTAAGAATTAGTTTTGTTTGAAGTTAATTGTTGCTATTGGTGTGCTATGGTACAAGTTCGTGACACGCCTTACTCGCTATGGCCACGGGTTGGACACTTACTGGCTACCAGTTTATTTTTCCGCCTGCCAATAATTGTAGGGTTTAGCATAAATATTCATGACAGGTATTGCGTTAAATGATCTGAAATTACCTTTTTTGTATTATTCTGTATATTATGTACAAGAACGTGAGCGAGTGTTGCAAAAGATTTCTGCATTTTACAAAGCCAGACATTAATAACTTATCTTACTTCTTATGTTTAGACTAGTAATTTATTTTCTGCAATTCTCAGGAGAATAGTATCTTGTAAAACAGATATAAATAGGTCATCCAAACAGCACCGAGCTATGGTTCTATTGTTTAGTCGTTTTTAAAACATGTAAACGTATGACAGAGTCGTCATTCGAAGCAAATGTTCGTGTAAATATATGTATTGTAAATTTTAGGATTACAATTACCAAGGAGAACATTAATTGTAGGATGCAGAACGTTGCATCGGTCAATTGTAAAGTGTATAATATTTTCATAATTAAATTATGATCCGTATTGGATTTATTTCTTTCGTTTTATTTTTATCCCTCTTTTATACAGCTTTCTATTTTTTTCGAGGTGGGCAGATCGGCATCTCTCGAGGCGTTGCGTTGGCAAGTTACGATCGAGGCATTGGTAATGTCAGTAGATGCTTCCAATATAACACCGACTCCTTTTCGACTCTTTTCCCCTAAAATAGTTAATAAATATTAATGTATGATACTACCAGACAAACAAGATAAGTCTTTTAAAATAACATGAAATATTGTAGGTTGTTTCGCTAGTCATGCCTCTCCTTTGCATTGATTAAGCTTAGAGATTATATAAGGTGTGTTGAAGGGCATCATAATGCACAAACACCCTAGCTCAATATGCTCTGTCTTTTAGTCCACCTTTGGATAGACAAAAGATCGGAACAACATCCTAGAGTACCCGCCACATACGGTGGCAGTAGCCAAACTTGGAACTAAATTTGACGTTTCCGCCATTGCGTGTTATTTTGTATGAAAGGTAAATTTAGTATTACCAGCGTTGTGTTTTTTGCCCACTCTTTGTAATTTTTATGTTTGTTGAGGGTGATTATAATAAATTGATTTGCGGAGTTTCTTGTTAGTTCTTCTCCAAGCTAGGGTCTCCGCTGATCTAACCTCGGTAAAAAATATGTAAAGACAATGCTCAGTGCCATGTTTGAAATAATAGTTTTAAGAGATTCGCGATTTATACTCATGATATAAGATATAAGGGTGTGTATAAGATTGATTGCAGCTGTGGGAAATCCTACGTCGAACACACTAAACGGTCTATTGCGGACAGAGTGAAGGAACACATAATATATGTAATATATAATAAGAAGGATAAGTCCCGTTAATTATTAATCATGTTTGAAATAGTTTAATAAACATATTTTGACTTTGATATATTAATTTGTTTTATTTGAGTTTATAGCTCTGCAACCAAAGACCGTTACAAATGAAATCCTATAATGTATCGAGCCGTATGGCACAGTGAGTGCTAGTTTTGGCGTGTTTACTGGTAACACTGAATTACGCGACTGTGGCGACGCCTCCAACTGCCACCTTATGTGGCGGGGATCTCTACTCATTTTCCTTTGACATTGGCACAGATAAAACAGATACATTGACATACCATTCATTACATTTCATGCCACAGATAGTACAGACACACATTAGAAACAGTCTATGTGAACACGCATAATAATTTTGCTAGACACATACAGAATCTCCTAAGTGGTGAACCACTTCCTAGAGTACCCGCCACATAAGGTGGCAGTTGGAGGCGTCGCCACAGTCGCGTAATCCAGTGTTGCCAGTAAACACGCCCAAAACTAGCACTCACTGTGCCATACGGCTCGATACATTATATTGAGGTTTCATTTGTAACGATCTTTTGGTTGCAGAGCTATAAACTCAAATAAAACAAATTAATATACCAAAGTCAAAAGTCAAAATATTTTTATTCAAAATAGGCCCTATCATAAGCTCTCTTTGAAAGTTATTTTATGATCTAAGTACAAATTAAAAAAACTATATATTGACAAAAGGAATATATATGAGTGAAGTGGAAGGGCGGTTACGTAGGGGCCGGCCTAATAAGACATATATGTAACAGTCAGATAGACGCTATATTGAAAAAAGGTGACGTTAGGAGTACCTATAACCGCCGAGAGTGTATTAGAGAATGTATGAATGTCAATGAAGCGAAAGTGGTCTGTCAGGATCGGGACAAATGGGGATCCGTGATCTCTGCCCTACCCCTCTACAGGGAATCAGGCGTGATGTGTATGTATGTATGTAAAAAAACTATTTCAAACATGGCACTGAGCATTGTCTTTACATATTTTTACCGAGGTTAGTTCACCAACCATTTCGGCTGCTCAAGATGCCACGTCATGGAGACCACGACCGCTCTGATAAGAGCGTAACGATTGAGAAGAAGAAGTTCAGCGGAGACCCTTGGAGAAGAACTAACAAGAAACTCCAGAAATCAATTTATTATAATCACCCTTAACAAACATAAAAATTACAAAGAGTGGGCAAAAAACACAACGCTGGTAATACTAAATTTACCTTTCATACAAAATAACACGCAATGGCGGAAACGTCAAATTTAGTTCCAAGTTTGGCTACTGCCACCGTATGTGGCGGGTACTCTACCCATCCCTAATGCAAAAATCCTCTATGATAATGCTTGAACAAAGAAACAAACGCAATGAGTACATTCCATTGTTTTCCCATTAAACGAGCCTCGTAAACGAATGCAATCGAAGAACTTGCTGGCTAAAATTGCATAGGGTGGCGAATGCAATTTTTGCTTATGCGCTTCATTGCGTGATAAGCATATACGAGTACTGTTGTGGAGACACTCGACTGTTTTTGCAAAAGTTCGTTAACATTATAGTCTGGATGTTTTGTTTTAGAGTGGTAGTAAATTTATTCATTTGAATTCACTTTTTATATAAGTATGTGGATTGAAACTAAACATTATCTCTAAGGTTTATGATAAGTTACATTTTTTTGGTGTTATAGCTACGATTTTATTAAACTCTACTTAAGGTATGATTGTGTGTACAGTTCGATGATATGGTCTAAAAGATGTGTGAAAAAATATAAAAAACGTATCCAACCTGGGACGGTACGTAATATGAAGAGCATGCACGGGGAAGATTATAGTCATGAGGGAGACTAGAGAGATTTGTCAGTATCTCTTCAGGTGGGAAACAATATTTCTGTATATCCCGTAACAAAGTAGAGGTGTAAATATAAGTATGTATGATTCATCAATTTGTATCATGTACTCTTTATTAAGTTAAGTTTGAGTCGAGGCAAGAGAGAAATACGCCATGTAAAAGTACATATTTTTGGTACGTGTAAAGGATCTAATTTGTGATACGTCGAGAAGCGAGAGACAAGAGGCAAATCAAACAAAGGAGTGCTCAACCGATGCCTAGCCGAGACACAGCTCTCAGACGAAGGTAATATGATGAAAAACATTTTGTTTCGTAAAAGCACTTCAAAGCACGAATCGCTCGCTTCATTAACATGTGTAATGAACGTGCTTTGAGCAACCCTACAGCTTAGTTGCACTACATTGAAATGAATTGTGCACGTCGCTGTATAGAATACACAATTTTATCTGTTTATTTCACTCCTGTGGTTTCGTGTGCTCACAGATTTTGCCGTGTCCGGAATGAGAGTTTTTACAAATTTTTAATACATTAATATTACACCTTATTGCGCTTTATAATACAAAGTACGAAATGTAATTATAACAAAGATAACTTGGTCTTGGGTATGAAAAAATAAAAATATCATCACATAATAATTAATTTTAGCCGCAATACAAAACTACGAAAAAATATAATTATTACGTGATATCTAAACTAGTGGGAATTGAAAGGCTATTGATAAGAGAATCTTTTTGTAATACCAACATCTCACTTTTTTGCAAAATGTTGTGAAAAATTGTAACACGTTATGAGTAATTTTATATTTTGCGTTCCGTGAATGCGCAAAAATGATTTCGTGAACCCCTATATTCACCATCAGGGCTAATATTAAAACGTATACGTAAACCAATTTAAATTTAACGTTTGCCTATTTAAGTTTTCATATATTAGCCAATATTAACATAGTGCTCCGACTAACGACTTTTATATAGCCTACCCTTATATACGCTATAACTACGCTTTTATCTAACCAGTGGAACACATCAGACTAGTAGGTAATCAACTCCGGTATTATAACCCAAGCCAAATAATTTGCAGCTAGGACGTAAGCTTTTCTAAATAGCACTAAACCAACCTAGCACCAGTGATGGTACTCAGAACGTTATAAAAATATTGATACCCTACGTATAACAGAGTTTATCTATATAAGGGATGGACATGGTGCATTTAGAGTAATTATGGGGAGCTGATAGTATTCGTAAATCACACAAATAGACGTTGATTATTGTTTTGTTCTTTATGTTGTCTGACTCATATGGGTGTCCTAGGTTACTATTTACAATGGGTTAATTTGGAAATCAATGTATACTAGAGTACCCGCCACATAAGGTGGCAGTAGCCAAACTTGGAACTAAATTTGACGTTTCCGCCATTGCGTGTTATTTTGTATGAAAGGTAAATTTAGTATTACCAGCGTTGTGTTTTTTGCCCACTCTTTGTAATTTTTATGTTTGTTAAGGGTGATTATAATAAATTGATTTCTGGAGTTTCTTGTTAGTTCTTCTCCAAGGGTCTCCGCTGAACTTCTTCTTCTCAATCGTTACGCTCTTATCAGAGCGGTCGTGGTCTTCATGACGTGGCATCTTGAGCAGCCGAAATGGTTGGTGAACTAACCTCGGTAAAAATATGTAAAGACAATGCTCAGTGCCATGTTTGAAATAGTTTTTTTACATACATACATACACATCACGCCTGATTCCCTGTAGAGGGGTAGGCAGAGATCACGGATCCCCATTTGTCCCGATCCTGACAGACCACTTTCGCTTCATTGACATTCATACATTCTCTAATACACTCTCGGCGGTTATAGGTACACCTAACGTCACCTTTTTTCAATATAGCGTCTATCTGACTGTTACATATATGTCTTATTAGGCCGGCCCCTACGTAACCGCCCTTCCACTTCACTCATATATATTCCTTTTGTCAATATATAGTTTTTTTAATTTGTACTTAGATCATAAAATAACTTTCAAAGAGAGCTTATGATAGGGCCTATTTTGAATAAAAATATTTTGACTTTGGTATATTAATTTGTTTTATTTGAGTTTATAGCTCTGCAACCAAAGATCGTTACAAATGAAACCTCAATATAATGTATTGAGCCGTATGGCACAGTGAGTGCTAGTTTTGGCGTGTTTACTGGCAACACTGGATTACGCGACTGTGGCGACGCCTCCAACTGCCACCTTATGTGGCGGGTACTCTATTTCCTTTACCAAATAATTAGTATCTTAGGAAATTATACCCATAACCTAAACTATTTTCTATAAAGTGTTTGAAATGTCAATAGATTTTTAAAAAAGGTGACTCTATTGTTAGCTAAGTACTTACTTTCTAAAATAACATATACTCACGGCTCTACTTTCCTAACAGGATAGGCATAGACAATTGATCGTCACCCTGAACGATCCTGACATAACCTCTCTTGCCTTACTTACACTTATTACCTATTACATACACCATATCTACTCATAGATACTCTTCTGTTGGTTACGTATACGCCTTGACAAAATTGTCTCTTCCAATTCAATGAAGAATATCTCAAATGAAATCACAATAACACAAAATCACTAAACAGACATGAACAATAGGGCAGCTTTTTATTTTTTAAAATATATTTTATTATCCCTAGCTTTTTGACAATAACAGCTCTTACCAGATTCTCGTGTCATATCATAGGTTGGGCGGTAGCACATTATGTTTCCGCCTCGAAATTTATGCCCCAACAAGAGTTTTCTATGAGCGCGCCCCCATGAAAATTTAACACCATTTTTAACTGCAAATATTTTGAATATGTCTTCATAAAGCAGCGCGGAATCTCTATAAGGGATGCAGATATTTGTAACAACCTTCTACCCTCGCTTTTCCTCGCAATGTAAACAATGTCTTTGGTGGAATAAATCACGAAGTTAATATTAAAATTTTAACGGACTTTCTCCTTTGTATGGTATTAACAATGTAACTAGATGGAATGGAAAATGTTGTGTTATTTATTTCTAAAGTAACTGACGTATAAAGTGAACAAGCTATTATGTGTTCGAAATTCCATCAATCCGAAAATACACTTAAGACGTCAGAATATGATGATATGATTTTGTATGTATATTATCAAAATTATCATTTACACTCCTTAATGCTTACGATAATTAAATTTAACATTGAGACTATGAGCTTCTTTCCACACCAACAAGGATATAAAGCTAAATATATATATGCATGTATATAAGCTATAAAGCTTCGTAACCGGCTGAATAATTATCCCAACCCAACCTATCTTGATACTTACATTAATGACTAATTCCGTGTACCTAGGCAAGAACACAGCTTACTTAATCAAGACAAGTAACATAATTAACTTTGCTTTTGTCCACCTGTAGACTGTTCGAGAGACGATAAATAAGACGAGGTAATTTAGACGAGGGATCTCGCCCGGATTTATTTTCACTAAGGCAACAGCCACTTCTGTGCTTATGAGAATATTTTTTATACTTAGTTCTTTTCTCTGTTATTTTGGTCTGTGCTGAACAAAAAGAAAAGAAGTGTGATTATTGGATTAGGTACGTATCTTAGATAGCAAATTTATTTATAGGCATCACATCTTTATTTAATAAATTACACATGTGAGTGAAGCTTTTAACTCATCTAGTCAAGAACGTAATATGTTTTTATAAAATCATGTTTTCTGTAATAGTACATTAAGGAATAAATTTTCTCAGTGTAGTTAATAATTACAAAAAATTTAAGACTCTAGTACTCTTTAATAACGCCCGTAATATAAAATGCCTGTGTTGAATACGAATTATACATCATTGATCTTTATTTACATACATATCATTACATAAATATTTACTACAATTGTTAGATCTTCCTTTAATACATTTCCCACTTGGAATCTACACATCTCAATCCTACATTTCGGGCCGAAGTAAAACGAGATGAATCGAAGAGATTAACAAACGTTACAATACAATTTAAAAGGCTCGTTATATTTCAGTGCCGAAATTGTTTAGTTGGAAACTAATCCAATATGCCAAAGTTGCGGGTTTCTATTGATCAGATATAGTTATTTACTCCCTGACAACTGTTTGCCAATAATAGGTTATAAATATAGCTTCTTTTGTGAACGATATTTAAAGGTTATACTTAGTAATTTTAGATATGCTTTCGTAGCTTACACAATATGTTTTTCATTTAAGGTGTGAAACTTATACGCGGGAGGTATATGAGTGTCAATGAAGCGAAAATGGTATGTCAGGATCGGGACAAATTGGGATAAGTGATTTCTGCCTTTCCCCTTTATAAGAAAACAGACGTGATGTGTATCTAGGTATGTAATAAAATGCTACCCTTTTCCGGTAAGTAATTACGAGTGCAAAGTTCTAATTCCCAATAGCGATAGTATGGAAATTTAACATAAAGTTTTCATCACATTAAAAAAAAACTTTCAAATGACTTTTAAATTCATACTTTGAATTGTCAAGTAGTTTGAATAATAACCGCACGTATTCGTACATCTGGGGCCTAAATATAATACCTCATTAATGATAATAACTTCAAAGAATACGCTTATTAAAAACCATTTAATATTTCCTAGGTGCATCTAGAATTTCTTATGCATTGTTCAGATGTAGTGAAATTCAGTCGCGCACGACGTCAGAAAGTGCACATTCAATTAAAATTGCGTATTGAGTCAGTCAAAGTTAAAGAAAGTTTAGAAATGACGTTGAACTAGTCACAAAGAGACTCTCGTGATTTAGTTCAATTTATCACGAAGCGAAGAAGAAACGACGAACTCAAAATCTCCAAGAGAGAGCAGTTCTTAATTGAAATATGTCTCGCTTCACATTCAAGAGACATATGAACACTGAACAAGAGTTTCTGGGCGTAGCAGCGAATTAATTCCGAATCTACTTTCTACTCTGTGATGTATTAAGACACACAAATAAGTCTAAGTTTTAATTAAAATGTCTTGCCGACAAAAGTATATTAATCACGTATTTTCTTATCGTTTTTTTATTATTTATAAAAGATAATGAAACGTTATTATGTTTTATAAAAATTTTGATAAAAAAACTATCTAAATATCCTCGGTGTTTTGGTAATAGTTTTTTCTACCCCTTACATTGTGCTATTTATTATATTCAATCATCTAAAATCAAAAACTCTAAACTTTATCTCATTAAAAGTTATGAAGATCTGTTTTGAGAGATCATGTGACAAAATAAAATTCACACGAAAATTAAATTAATGAAATCCAGTATTTTAAAGATTGGAAAAATGAATTGAATTTGAATAGACAGCACAGTTCACGAAATCAGTCATTGGAGTGTGCGGTCGGCAAACGAAATTGGAATGACAAGTGCGTGCGTTTTGTATACAAACAGCTTCAGCCGCTCGTTTGTATGTTTTGCTAATAGAATTTTCAATTAATCCAAGTTCGATTATAATTCTATTGCGTCCCCTCGCTATTGTTTTGGACGTGTTCGCCAATTTGATCGGCAAACGATGACTTAATATAAATGCAAATTCACTTGGCCCATCCGATTGTTACGAATTTTGCCAACAGTTTGACAATTAAGTCCATCAGGGTGCTACTCTTCAGATTTGCCACCTTATTTATTGTGAAACACCCAATTTGCTCAAGTCACTCGGTATTTCTATGCGTACTCTAAAAATCCGAAGACAATTTGAAAGACATTTAGGTAAACATATTTATTAATACACGTCCTTATAACACGACACACCCGTGATTATAGAGTAAATTTCTAGAGGTCATGTAGTCCAATTATGGATTTTCTTTTGTTATGTTGTTTATAGAATACATGGAAACCAAATCAGAAAACTTACAAGATTACGTTTATAAAAACTTTACTGCAGTTTAAAATAATATGAACAAGTATTAATATCTATGAATCAATAAATGTTATTGTTGACTATATAAAATAGATTGGAGGCTACTTTTAACTATTTTTGTTTGATATGTTAGTCAGGATTATTTGATAATTTAGTTAAGTATACAATGTGAAAATAAAGTAGTATATATAGTGATAAGAGTTGTACCATTAAATTGTTATGCTATAAGGGCTTGTTATATGAATGGTTTTTCAGATTGCTGTTTACACCGTTGTTTTGATATAATAAATTTTGTTTACTTATTGCTAGATTTCTATGAATAGATCAACAAAACAATAAGATCTTAATTAATTTTATACGATTGATTAATGTTTATTTTAAGAACACAAATTAACCTGCGATAATAGTATTCGTACCATTGCCACACTGTCGATTTGTGTATTACACTCCAAAATTTGGCGTTACTTTAATCTATTGTATTTCTTATTAAGGAAATTGCTTGGGAAGGAGCAAATATCTTATTACCCAATGAATAATTGAGCGCCTACTTTAAAAGTCGGCGTTCGGTCGTGCTGCCTCCGTATCTTAAAGTTGCAGGCACAAATTATAGCCGGAAGCCATGCTATGCCAACAGCCCGGAAAGATGGCTTATCGAAGCGATTCATCTCTTAAGTTATTACGGAGCTGTACGAAATAAGGATAAGTAAATAGTACCCATCGGCTAAACGAAATGCGATCGATACTTGCATATGCCCTGCATTGTCTAGGGCTGTTTTAAATGTCTATCACTTATTTAATATTTATCTACATTCTAACTGCGAAGGTTTGATACGTAAGCTAGCAGCAAATAATAAAATACTATATGATCAAAGCTATACATACCTATGTGTGTAACAATTGATACTTTGCTTATAATTCATTCAATAATCTGAATACATTTGTTGCGGATATAATTTCTACTTAATAAAGAAATCGTACTCATAAAATAAAACTGCAACTACAAGAGACATTTGTTAATGAGTTGACTTATTCTCAACACTATTTCAAAATTATTATCTTATAGTGAATGGACCATAGTTATTCCTGAAGGAAAGTCTCATACTTTATCTGAGCCTTTCGGTTGGTTGAGTGCCATGAATGCTTACAATTTATTGCGCTAGACTTTACGGGAGCGAGAAGAATTAGCTGACAATCAGTCTGGCCTCTCCAACAACAATACAGCTTACGTATTACCTGGGGGCCAAGTCTACTAATACGTTTTAGTACAATCTTAGTTCAATATCAATTCAGTAAGACTGTAATTAGTAGTGGATTAACAAAACTGAAAACTTTCACCATTAATGGCAGACAATGTGTAAAATATCGTCTTAAAATTGGCGATATTTGTCGCTTGCTATTCTACGAACAACTTCACACGGTTACTGGACTGATATTGAACTGTTATTTTGCAAAAAACAATAGTGAACTTGGGTCCCTAGAGAGACGTAACCTCTTCAGGGTACTAGTTAAATGATTTTTACAAGGGTCTTACTTATATTACTTTCTTTTATGACAGCATTTACGATGTAGGCCATAGGTGTACATCCTCTTAGTACTATTTCGTGCAAAACCTAAGATGTCATACAAACTTTTAAGGAAATAATCAAGGATCAGGTAATAGTGAAAAAATAATAATAGTTTCTCTATTACACAATACTGAATGATTTGTAATTTATATCTTTCAGTACTTGATAAATGCTGAACAAATAAACAATATAGGCTGTACAATAAAAATATTACGAGTATACAGTCATAAGTGTAGCATATAAATATAGAACTTGCGACGCAAACAATTAAATCTGCTATGGCTCCTACCCGAGGACATCGTTAAAAACTCTCTAATTAACGGTTTGAGTTGTGCCCTCACTGAAGAGTCACGTCATTATGTTATGTCAACATTCACTAGAAAACAGGCCTCAGGAGCAATGTAAGACTCGGTACCTTTTTAGCTTCCTGACTAGCTTATTAGGAACTTTACAACAGACTTGTAAGTTTCTTTTTTAAATAGGGATCTTCCATGTAATTCCTATTTTACACGCACGGCTGTTCTGAATTAACAATCGTTATTAATTGTTTCTGTTTTAAATTACATGACAATATATTTTTACCAATCTACGTTAGCGTTTACGTTTTGTGTATATTTTGGAAAGATATTACGGGGTAAAATCTACTACGAAAAGATAACCAGCAATAACGTTACATTGATAAAAGTTAGAAGCTCAAATAATAGTGTTATAACTGACGAAGAGATTAATTGCAATATACATAGGACGTTAGTAGTACAAGCTGAGAGGAGTTTCGTGATTACAATGAAGGATATTCATCTACCATCTCTTTGAATAGTTTGGTAAAGGACAGTCATAATTGCTGAATTTAACCCCACTGCTGTCAAAATCTTTTGGTTTTCTGAAGTTTATGTATCGCCTAGCCAATTGGTATTTAATGGTTATATTAAGGAAATGGCAGGTTTCTATTTAAATAAAAACACAAAAAAAATTGTGACAACAAATATACTAGGGAAAATCTGTGCAGTCCATTATACTCTTAGATATTCTCCTATAGAAAGTAGTTTCGTTTTCTTTGTTGCAAGTCATTAAGTTTCCTTGTTTATTACATCGCAGAAAAGAAAGCGCAATTCGCCAAAGGTTTCCTTTACTATATACAAAAGAGCACATAAGTAATTTGTGAGGAAATGAATTCATGGAAGTTCTGTTTAGTATACTCGTAATAGCGATAGTGCATGAAAACGTTTTGTTAGTTATAATCTGATTCAATGAACTAAATATTCTGGATAGAACGCTGCAATATGGTCTAAATAAACAAAAACTGCCTTAACTCTTGTACTTATGTTCACTCACGGATAATGTACTATTATAATGATAAACATGTATATATATATTATATATACTCGTATATATATAATATTATAAGTAGAAAGCCTGAAATTAGTTATTCGGTACTAAAGGCAAAAAAAGACAAACGCGTTCACGACCATTAAACATTGCGGGGTAGTGTGAGGTTCAGGTGTTCATCTCCGCAATTGCGAGGGTAGTAATTCTATGGTCACCTCGAACCCACGTGTTGATCAGATAGTCAGTACTCAATGTGACAGGTGCTTCGCCATGTCGCCTTCGGGAAACAGATAGGTTTCGTCACGATGTTTTTCCTCACCGTAATATTCCATATATTACGTAAATGTATTTTTATTACAAAATGTAAATAGAAATTAATTAAACTTTATTTCCATTGGTACATACTCAAGCGGGATTTGAACCCTCTACCTACTGATACAGAGTCAGGCCTCAAGCAACTGAGTTACGTCGAATTATGAAATTCATTTTAAAATACTACATTTATATTTAATATATTAGAAAAACATTCTAATTAACGAGTAGGTATAAAATAGTGTCTAATATCCAAAATATGCTCTTTAAACAAGTGGCATTGGCACTTGAATGTCTTGCAAATAGATAGTAGATAGGTCACTGCTAGTATCTCTGAAGCTTTCAGCAATTAAACTACAAAAGCTGACTGCCCTGAGCTCATCGCAGCCTTTTGAGTGGAATTTCCTATTCGAACCAGCCCTGTCTTCTCCAACTACTAATAAAGCTTGCTCTAAAACACTAATTGATTTTGTATGAATACAAGCCTGGTGTTTAATTAATCCTTTATTTCAACATCTGATATATTTTACAATAAGTTTCAGGTTTAGCATAGGACGAAAAATGCAGTATCCTTGTCATATTAAAAAAAACATTTTGATAAAAGAAAAAGTAATAAGTATTGTTCAAAATAATTAATAATTTGGCATTGTGAACTGTTTGAGAGGCTTTTCAGCAGTGTTTGAATGCTAAATGAATAGTGTAACTGTAACGAGGCCGCAAGGTTGTTTTGTCATCGTATGCCATACACCGCTTACGAGCTGCGACAACTTTGCTGGTTAATTAATGTCTGTCTGCATTTGGGAGCAAGAGCACAAAAAACGCGAAAGCAGCTTGTCAGTTTCTAGTCTGGATGAAATTTGAATAGATATGTACTTGGCTCCGAAATTTTGTGTAAGTTACAGTATAGAAATTTTAGTAATACATGGTAGTAACAGTGATAGAACTTGTTGCTCAATATCTGCCTACCGCGAAAAAGATTAATTAGTATTGTTCTTTATGGTACGAGTATGATACTTCAAGTTTTACCACGGGCTAGTAGTTTTCTTAGTTACTGTTATTTATCTACAACAGATTTAATATCTGAAACAAAGTAGGTATTGAAGTTACGTTTAGAATAGTTAATGCTAACACAACCATATAGATAGGTATAGCCATTCTTTAATACCTTTGTACTCCATGCATTACGAATTAAGATAACTGCTCGTATATGAAGAACATGCTCGTTTGCTTGAAATAAAAGTATTCGTAATCCTTCATCGGTTCTCTCATCAATTGCTTATTAAAAAGAACAGTAATTTTCCTTTCTCGAAGCTACTTGTTTGTCGGGGAGTTCATTGGGATTTCCCGTTGCGTTTCCATTTTAATTTCCCACTTCTTTCTTTCTCTCGTTTTGAACGAGTGCTTCTCTCAGTTGGACGTTGTTTACCAGCTGTTGTTGACGACGAATTTTAATAGCAACAATGTACACAAGTTTCTTTCAATATTCCAGTTCGACCGAACCGCGCTAAATACTATAAAATGACAAGCCTGTGCCAGGTATTAATAAAACTCGATTTGATTCAATGAATGATGTTTTTCCTATCACAACCCCCATTGAAATGTCGAGACTGTCCGTCCAGGTATTAAAATTTAGATTGGAATTAATGAATGTTGTTTTGTCATATCACAGCATAATCCCCATTCAACGCTAAGTCTAATAGTATCGAGGGGTACATAACTATGTCTCAGTTTTATCATTAACAAAATGAGTAGAAGAACTTGTGCACAGGTGTACGTTTGTACTATTACTATATAATGCTAGGTAACAACTTTTCTTAGTAAGTCAAGGGCTTCTTAGTAACCTACACATATTATATATTTCAATACAGTTGTTATAATCGGAAGCCAGCCGTTGTTTTGTAAGACGCAACCTGATTGTCGGGCAATTCTTTGCAGATCGTTGGAGCTTTTACAACGAAATAAATAATTATTGTTGGTATTCATAGAATGCATTCAAGTGAGAAGTGCTGATAAACATGCCAAGAGTCTTTTCTTCCAGACTTAAACCGATGACACCGGGAACATTTTAAAATAATACATTTGACGCCTTTGTTGCGTTGTTTTCCTTTATTCATCGGTACACATGAATGAGGATGACATCTTTTGTTATAATTTCAAGTAACTGCTTTTTAGGATTCATTAAATAATAAATTTCTGTATTAATAAAAGCTATTTCAGGAATGTCTCAGTACTTTCGAATAAAAATTCTATTTTTCCTAACGTGGGGTTATTACATTACATCATTCCTTCGTGTGTGGGATACCAGATTAAATATTATTTAAGTCAGACGTCTTAAGTCAATAAAAAACCTTTGTATGAGGACTGTGAATGTGTGAAGCCAACGGAATCAGCTGATTTTCTTTGCGGTATCGTATGCACAATGAGATGAAAATAACAAAATATGAACGATTTTACACCGAATTTTGTAATAAATTGATACCACATATTTCAGTAAGCCTTTTTTATTTAGTTGCCTTACAAATCCATGCATAGCAATATACAGCCTTAACGAACCGCTTTGATTGCCGTGTAACACGTGTTTCCCTCTCACTAGTTGCAAGGTTATGTACTAACATGTTCTCGCATTTTCCTCTTAATTAGGTGTCGATCTGTTATTGCTTCTGCTCTGAAACGAAACTGCGTTGTTTCTCAGTGGATATCAATCAATAATAGTCACTTGTGTTTCCAAGAAACATAATGTTCTTTATTTACAATATAACATGTGTAAATAATAAAGATTTCGGCGGTAAACTTTCATGGAATGATAAAAATAAGTATCGCGTAAGAAGAAAAAAATAATTAATATATATATATTCCATTCCCTTAATCTTGTGTAGTCTGAGGCACATTAAGAATACTAACTACCTGTCTTCCTTCTGGGCTTCCTTCTCATCTGATCTGGTCCCTTCAGACTCGTATAGGATGCATTTTCAAAGCAACTGAAGGTTGGATGTGAAATTCCTTCATAATAGTCTCGGTTAAGCAATCTAACGAAGCATTCAATGCGTGTTTGATTTGTTTACTTCGTGAGATATCTTTCAGCTCTCTTTATTTGTTTCAAGTTTAAACAGAGCAGTTTCATTTATGTGAACGCCCGTTACTAATAAAGACTTAATTATCTGAATGTCACTATTCCAAAAATACTTTTTAGGCAGTTTCCATTTGAGTAAGTAAATTGGAAGCTTTTTATAAGGAAACAAAAAAGTGTACATATTTTACTACAGTAAAGCTAGAACGAAATACCTGGTATATGTTCTGATTATGTCACATATTATGTAAAATGTCAACTAAGACCTAAATTCACTAGGATGTTTTGTTTTCTTACTACTAGTGATGATTACAACATTAAGGTTTCTGTTTTAAAATAGGAGCAGTATTTCTTTTGAGTCTTTAGTCGTCAGACGCTGTTTGTATTTCCAACAGCGATTTCATTTTAATTTACCAATTCTTTCTCTCGCTTTTAATGAAATATGAAATGGGGTTCGCCATTTGTTGTTAGCGAGAGTATATTAATGACCTCAGGATTTGTGTTTTCTTGCTCTTTATTTTCCTATAATAATGACTATAGAACAAGAATAAAAAAAATAACTCTTTGCTCCTTAATATATTCCACTGTTTGCGTATAAACGTATGTTATTTATTTGCAGAATTCTATGAATCAATGAGTTTTACCAATTTAATCGATGAATTTCAGTAATTAAATACATGTTATGATATTGCATCATGCACTAATAATAATAATTAGGTGCTATAATTGGCAATTCTTTGAATCCAGAGCGCTCAGTAATTAATAGCTCGTGTCTGTTTTTGTAATGGTCTCGCAAAAGAAAATCTGACAAGATTTATCGTGTACGCCACTTCACCCCAACGTCTTTGAGATTACTAATCTTTTCTTTAATTCTGATTCCCTTTTTCTTCGGACCTCAACAAAGATTTGTGCGTTCGCTCCATGTTGCGGATAGAGAGGAACTTGACATATCTACGTATTATATTGCGACCTTTACCTAGTTTCGACTTCTAATATACTCATGGTTTAAGTATATGGATTGGGGTCAACAGGAAATATGTTAACTGCTAACCGGATACACTAAAGCTTACGTCTTATTATTTATGTGTTGTTTCAAAGAATGAGGCGAGAAAAATGGTTTAAAAATGGTCAATTTTTTATTTATTTATGTCATAAACCTCCATTGCACTCAAAACTTCCGTACAATTGGCGTTCATAAATTACCTACTGCGAAAACTGGCTGAATTCCGGCTAGGTACAAATGTCATTGATTGATTGATTCTGTCGCTTCGAAACAACACAATTAGGCAACAGCAGAACTCATAATAGGCAGACGAAGAGAGGAAATATTGTAGCAAAACTCAGAAAAACTATTTGTGACGCTAATTGTTAGTTATTTTTGTATTACTTGGGAAAAGAGTCACGAATGAATTGCAAGATTTCTTAAGGTTTTGTTATAAATAAATGATAAAAACAATGGTTCAATTATTTAAGCATTAATTTAATTGGGTTTGATTCAAAAGTACTTAATTTCTTAAATAATTTTAAGTTTCCAGGGTTATTGCTTAAAGGTTTCAAAATTCGTAGCAGTTTCGGCTCTCAATTGGTGATTACTACGAATCTATCGACGAACCTGTGTTCATACTTTGAGGCATCAAAATTGTTATCGGCATTATTAAACTACATAATATTTATAAAAAATAGAATAACTTTAATTATAAAACAATCAAAAACTTATAAATCCTTCAGTTTTAGAGTCACAAAATTGATAAAAAAAGGAATACCTCGGCTACCTAAGGCTCTAGAATAAATAAACTCCCAACCCCACACAGTCGCGGCAAATTAGACACATTAATACAAGACAACAATATGAAAGCAATCATGAATATTCCCCATTGCGTTCGCGGCTCGGCAGTGGTAAAAAAGTCAAGGGCTGCGATTGGAGGCGAGCGTTTGAGTCCGACCGGTAATTAATTGCTCGTGTCTGTTTTTGTAACGTTCTCGCAGAAGAAAACCCGCCAAGATTTATCGTGTCCGCCACTTCACTCCGACGTCTGAGGATAGGGAATTACTAATCTTTTCTCTAATTCTAAACCCGTTGTTCTCGGACTGTAATGGAAACATAAGCTGGATAAATAAAATACCTAGTTTATTGTTGTTGGAGCTGTGAAACCAGTCTGCGAATGTTGATTAGACTGTTTTAATGCTGGATATTCATTAATAAAGGTCTTGTTTATACAATTCTTTTATTTTATTTTTTTAAAGTAACAGTAAATTTTCACTATAATTGTTATTTTAGGAAACAATGAGATAAAAAGATCTCTCAGTGTTGGGCGAATTTCTGTCTTCTCGTGTCCCTAATGCTAATCTTATTAAATAATCTTATTTAATAACTATCTTATTAAATACATAGATTTATCATTATATTTTCTTGTAATAATGTACTACCTTGGCAATTGCGGAGATGGACACCTGAACCTCTGATTACCCCGCAAAGGTTAATAGTCGTGACTGCGTAATAATGTATAAATAGGCATCAAAAGGCTAACTTGACATATATCCTATCCTATAAAGAATATATCCTAAGGGTGTGTATATAAATCCAGTATCCAAATCATTTCTGTTAAGCAATGAGACACCTTCACTCTCTTTATATGTACATAAATATCAGTACACATTACAACAATTGTTTCAGTGGAAGGCGATTTACGAATACTGTAAAGGTCCACATTAGGCGAGCGAAGTTAGAATATTTCAATAACGTAAACTTCGCCAATTTGTCCCTCCACCTGTTGTAATACCCAACAGATAGATATTCGAATAAGCATTCGCGTAGGCAAATTGGGTTGTTCCCATGAGGGGTCACCTTGTTATTTGGCTGGGAATTCGGACCTGCGAGCTACGTATGTATTACAGCAACTTTGTATTGCTTATTGCGGACCCAAACCTCTTGTACAATAGGGTCGCAGGGAGCGAACAATTCTTAGAAATTTATTGAACGAGGATTTGGGAAGAAAATTAGGATTAGTATTTACGTAATCTTACTTTGTGATGAAATATGTTTTCCCGACGTACGGCGATAATAACGAACGTGGGATTATGGTGGCGTATTTAAGATTATGTTTATATAAAATACTTATTTAGTAAAAAAGTAAAGTATATGTGTAAAATAGAGTTAATTTATTTTCATATAATGTACATTTCTTTTAAAGTTTATAATAACCTAAAGACCAGGAATAATATTTTTTCGATTAAATTATACAATTTTATAGGCAAGGAGTGTGAGTAAAATATTTTTTCTAATTACTGTTTTTAATGTTTTTAATGGTTGCTTGGTAAAAATTTCTAATGCGAGACCGCCTATCGCATTAATTTGTCATTCCTTATGTATTGAATTTGTGTTATAAATTTAATATAATACATTCCTGATTGAGATCAGTAAATTTATCAATCTATTTTCTAAGGTTGACTATTTACATAGCCACATAAAACATCTTTCAGATATTAACTATGAACGTACTGGTAATATGATGCGGCATATACCTCTATTTGGCTTCTAGGAACATCTATAATGAGTGTAACACCTAACTGATTAACTTTCATGAATTCGTGGAACTTAATCAGTGTATTTGTGCTAGAAAATAATAATATGTAGTTTCCTTATTATTCAGTTATAGAACGTAGTGTGTTCAGTACGCTTACGTAAAACATTAATACGTTAAATTTATAATAATAATATAATTTATTGCACTGAATATACATAAACATTTTCCGGATGGATAGAACCTTAGGGATATCAAAATATCCGCTTGGTCACTTATTAGCATGTACATTATATTATTAGGGTTTTGGTGTCATATGGAATATTGGTGACATGTTGCTAGCTTATAGTCTAATATATTCAATATACCCCTAGTCCCTTAGTTCTTTCCTACGACATGTGGAAAGACCGGCAGACTAACAAGGTATTAATTAAATTATTAGGTATTAACTCTATGGAATTGTACAGTGCAGAATAAAATGTTCCACAATTATAAAGAAATGGATGTGTGTACTTCTATAGTGAGGAGAAACATCGTAAGGAATCTGCCTTTAAAAATAGCCAATAGTCAACATCTCTACGCTGCTATAAGAATACGTTTGTCACATTCAGTGTTGGCTATCTGATGTAATGTGGGCTTTAAGTGACTAAATACTCTTTGACTGGTCACCCAAGCCTTTGATTACCCCGCAAAAGTTAATTAAACATTGTGAAGTACGGAGTGTATGGATGTTTGCATGTACATTTGCAATTGATCAAAATATTGTGTGGCAAGCTTTATTGCAGACGAGTGGTATTGGTAATATTTTCTCGGTTTTCAGAGGCTAGAGTAATTAAAATTTCTTTTGTAAAGCTTTTTGACTATTTTTAGCTCATTTTTTTCTATTCAATTTCAATAGTGACTACTATGTAGAGATCCTCACCAAAACTAACACCACATAGTTTACTCAGAATATTAAATGTTGGTGACAAGGTGCTAGGCCATCACCCAATAGATTCTATTTGACCCACGTCACTAAGATGCCATCATTAAAAATGCTGGGAAAATGGCAGCTAGTCAGCAATTTATTGCGAATTTTAATTACTTAAATTTTTATTGTTATTGATACAACTTTTACTTCACGATGACGAACTCCGTGGCGCGATTGATTAACCACCTAAACGCTAATCGTGAGGTCCCGGGTTCGATTTCCAGTGGAGGCAGAGTTAAGAACTACGCTTTTGTCCTGCTTTCCAGTCTGGTCGTTTATATAAGCTATATATGTATTTATCGATCTATGAATAAGTATATATTTTGAAATATATATTGACTAGTACCCTTAACACAAGTCTTAAATGTACTTAAGGACTAGTTCAATGAGTGTAATAGTATCCTTCATTAGTAAATCTCTATAGAATTGTAAGGATTGGGGTCACGGTGGCTGTTGATTGTGATCTGATGTCTGTTTCATGTAAGTGTGGTGTCTTTTGAACGAAAGTGTCATCTTGTGCAGGCTCTTGTTAGGAGCGTGCAAGGCGCGGTGCATTCTTAACACAACGCTTATATTTTTGATATCTTTTTCAGTAAATATTTACGAATTAAGAAGTTAAAACAAAACTAATAAACTCAGGCTTCGTATTTATGTTATAACTAGACACAGGTTTAAGATAAATGTTTTCATGATAATAGGAAATAAGCTATATATTTATATATACATTTCTAATGTGTACAACATGTAGTAATAACAATATTCGGTGTAAATAAAACTAATTTCGCTAGCCTATTATTGTCATATCGGGGAACGGTATCGACTCTTTACGTATCAACTCATTAGTGCTCTAGGGTTTGAAAAGCCAAAAATATTCTACCTTCATATATACCACATGCAAGTGGCACGGACTGTACATGAAATATAAATAAAATTCTACGCACATATTTGTAATTTTATTCAACCCGAATTAAAGTTTCATCCACAACCTGCACCAGGCTTTTAGACGCTGACAATCAAACGTACAAAGATTTCACTGGACCAGAATAGAATAGGCTATTTCTGTCCACGTTGCGACGGTTCAAAACTTAGGATTGTTTAAGAAAAGGCCGCTGAATGAGAGCTAATGGCCCGTTAATAATGTACGCCAGTCTGTCTGTTAACAGGCGCTTTCTCCTGCACGAATTACGACCTCCCTTCTAAACTCGACTGCCGAGAAGTGCGCGCCAAAGCCCTTACTAACGCAGCCCTGAAATGGCTTAATGAATTCCAGTTTACGCTTTATCAACTTAGTCGCTGCGTGAGGGCGACACTGTTTTGGATTGGCGCCTAAGTGATAACGATAGGTCGGGATGGAGATGTTGTTTGGAGTATGCTAACCAGAGTCATATTAGTGTAGTAAAAGGCGATAAAGGGAATATATTTGGACCAGTGAGTAGTGTTATGTCGTACTGGAATTTCCTTATAGCTTGACAGTGCCAGAAGTGCATTATAGCTTGGCCATCAAGGGCTTAAATTCTCATTATTTCGTTCAACTGTTTGTGCTGAATCTCCGCTGCTCTTTAAGAAATCTTTTTTGATGTTTTGAAATGTATAATTTAAAAATGTTACTCAACAACGACCCCTTATCGTAATAATTTGACGTCTTCCCTTTGTACTCCCACAGATCCTGAGCTAATAATTTTTGTGTTCGAGCTTCTTTTTCAAAATTGCAATAATTTTCTTCAGTCATGACACGAGAACCGTCGAAGCGAAAACGAAGAGATAAAAAAGGTGGACTTGGCTCTTTGTCCGGCGATTGCTTGCTTGCAGCGGTCTTAATGCGCTTCTTTATTTCAGCTCATTTCAACATTTAATTTCTAAAATTCCTTTTATGTGCCATTTCATACAAATAAGACGTATGTCGCTGAAATAGGGGTTCTTGTTTTAAGTGCATATTATTTATAACAGCTGAGTATGAATAAGGAGGTGTACATGTGACAATAACGTGAAAGTGGTTTGCAAGGGGTGGGATATGGGAACTGTCTAACCCTCTTACTATTTTATTACGTAAAGTGATCAGAATCTAAAACTGAACATCATTAGTTAGTAGACTGTGTAAAATGTGCACACCTACGCTTTGTCTTTAGTAATTGAACATCCGTTTCTCAGTAAGGTTGAAAATGTCGTCGTGATTAATATTAATTCTTATATTAGGTAGTATAAATCTTTACTCAAGTGAATGAGCAATTCCGAAATCTCCACGAAAAGCGTAAGTAAATTAAGCGTCTGTTAGCTATTCTAAAGACCGACATAATTCCTTTGTCGTTTTAATTTTATTGGGGCAAACACAAGAGTTTCATTGTCCACGCGAACAAATCACCTTAGGGATCGCATTATTATTTTGTTCGTAGATTTATTGATTCAAGAGGATCGAGCCCTTTTGTCAGGATTTTCCATAAATCCGTCTCGTGCTTAGACGGTTATTAGGTCGTTGTAAAACCTCTTTTTGTCTTCATGGATGGTTAGGATTGAGAATACGGAGATTTTGTATGTCAGCTATGTACACTATTATGGTCATAATTATTCATGTATCTATTGATTTGCGACTTTGACATTTCATGCATTTGTCACGCCTATTTTATTGAAGATCTATTCTATAAACACGTTATAATTTCATTCAATCTCCATTTTCGTGTAAGATGATGAATAAAATCCAAAAATTGAGATGTAGTGGCCGACGTGCACTCACAGCGTGGCTGCTTATTGTTAGCAACAAAACATTTATCTTTGCAATGTCATGTTCACAATTTGTAACGCAATTTTCTTTTCTTCGCATTTCATCTTAAAATAAATTATCTCACTAAGGAGTTTCTACTTCAGACGAGGGGTGATTTGCTTCAAGGGATAATGTTGTGAGATTTCGCTAAGCAGGAATCTTGTAAATACTCGCGCTTCTGGTAAATAAGTGAAACAGTAAATTGTTTATGTTCCCACGTCCTTGTCACAAGCTTTTTATGGCCATTTTAGTTATGACTTTATTTAATAGCGGACTCATGTTGTACGTAGACATTGAAAGTAAAAAATTGAGTAACGTAAAAAGTGGTATATTAAAATCCTCCAACTGAAATATGTTAATAGCTAACATATTTGAATTTAACTAGCTTGAAATTTTATTACTTAAAAGGTCACCGAGTAAAAAATCTTGACAATTAATCTTGATTTAAATTTATTGGCACTGAAGAAAGTGAAAAATAGAAAAAAATAAAGACTTACTGACTCCAGTTAGGTATTTCAAGGCGGCCATTAAATGTTTTACGGCATAACAACATGTTGCCTACTGTGACCACCTCTCGTAAGCTGCTTCTGTTTTTATGAGCGCAGCAGTTTTCCTTTTTTAAATTAGAATATCCCGCACAAGGTTCAGATATTACGAAGATGTTCAGCTCTCACTGGTTTTTCCTTGCCTCTGCCCGATTTATGGGTTCAGTTACATAATGGGGAAAAATGTGTCACTTTTATTATGCTCCGGAGGGAAACTCCTTGTAGTGCCACCTCTTTTAGAGTAGCTTTAAAAGTGTATAAACAAATCTATTATGATTTTCTGTAAACTTGAACACTTTCCTCTACGTAATATATGTATCTATACATGTTACCTTTATTAATAAGCTATTAAGAAACTTATATCTGGGCTTCTTTTTTAAGCTCTATATACATGAAATGTACAAAGTTTGAATTCAAAGATTCAGAAAGAACAGACCGCAGCTATAAGTACGTTTGAACAAAAAGTCAATTAAGTACAGTTTGAATCGGCATTTTCTGTTCCCTGATTGATTGCGCCAGATGCAGAATCGGAAGGATTATAATCCTCTTTCACTTTGAGATTTTTGAATGAGATTCCCGGGACAAACAAAGACGTTTGCGGTGGACTAATGGCGCGTTAATAATTTGCTCGGATCCCTCTATTGAATACGAAGCACCGAGGATTTATCGCTACAGAGTGCTGGCAAGATGCCTCCTGGCACGCCCGTTTGAACGACTTTTTTCTCCGCAAATGAATATCAAGAAGGCTGTTAAAATCACTTAAAACTTCCTTCTTGGTCTTTTTGCTCGATACAGGGTTATCTTATTCTTGCTGTGGATTCTGAAGAAGAGTTTTGCATTGTTAGTTTTTTTGTGTTATCATAGTTATAATAGAAATATAAATGGCCCTTGAGATAATCCTACGAAATAATGACATACGAGTACATAAATGAATATTCACGTCCTCTTATCTCTTTCGGGGTGGACAGAACCTTGAAGACGATAATGTTTCTAGGTCCCTTTTAGCAGGCATATTGGGGTTGTGAGGTTAATATCATAATGGAACATTGGTGACAGGTTGTTAGCCCTTCGCCCAACAGATTCCAGTGACCCCTAGTCTCTAAGCCGCCTCCTACGACATGCCAGGAAAAACGGCAGCTAGGTTGCATTCTTTTGTTTCCCGTACTAGCACGGGACAAAATATAATAACTAAAAAAATATACGGGTATTGTGATTGTAAAAAGGTGACAGTCTTGTTACAATTTAATATATGTATGATAGATTCGTAGATAGGGTGTGAGTATGATTAATAAAAAAAGATTTTCTTAAATAATTTCATTTTATTCTTAATATAAAACATTTTTAACAGTAATTTCTTCGTGTGATATGTTTTGAGTACTAAGGCACTTACTTGGTTTTCATTAACTTATCCGTATCGAACACAGTAGGTGTGTAAATGTATTGTTATGTTAGTAACAGATTCTCATGTTTTGATTTGATCGTTTAAATATGCTAGTTTCAGCTCGTTTACAATTTTGGTTCTAAAATTTATTAGTCTTTGATAGTATCAGAATATAATAATATATTTTCATCCTTTCTTTTTTGCACCGTGAGTTCTGTTATGAACCAATTTAGAATGATATTTAACAAACATTCTTAAAGATAATTACAAATAGTAACATATATAAAATTCCAACACTTGAAAGAAGTGTTTTTTATTACAAAACGTTCAGTAAACATCGGTAAGCAAAACTCCTTAAACAAACATTGTGAGTATTTATAAAGATAATAAATAGATTAGCACTGTTAAGTAAATATTGGGTTTGCTTATGTGGAACGATCGCACTTGCATCATCATTTAGTTTTACTCTACAGAAAAGAATCTTTGCTTTGAATGCTTTTCGTAATAACTTACATTACGTGATTTGGCTACAACTTGATATTGATATATTAGTTATTTTAGTATGCAGTAAAACGTAAATGTACATGAAAATTCAAGCTATGTTTTAAAATATCTTAAGTCTAATTCACACAGCCATTTATTTACAACCGTTTTAACAGATTCACATCTCTAAATGGTATAAATACATCCAAAAATGAAATTCCTATGACAGGGAACCCCTGTGTTGGTCTCATATCGAATCAAAACATTTTCTTTAAAACAACACAGTAACCTTAAGAAATATTATGAATATTATTGAACTAGCTAACGACTGTCTAGTAATGAATTTGACCAACTAGCTTTGTAGTAATTACGTCAAAAACCTGTATCACGTTGTGCCGAAATCCTTTTTTCTTGTCGCCACATGATAATTAAATCCGGTATCCATGTTATCAGTAGGAAAACTAATAGCATATTCTGTGCCGTAATACAAGTTATATAACTATCTGTATAGTCTCTTATCCAGCCAAGGAAGTAACCAACGGGAGGTACTATAATAGCAATAGTGAGCATCCCGAGGCCGACTGCGGATGAGACTTGGTCCGGTTTGACGTCTTCAGAGATGGCTATGTTCCTGGCCACGATAATCATACTCCTTCCGAAGCCGTACAGACAGGAATAAACCATTAATACCGTGACATCCACTTGGTAGGCCAGAACTGGAAAAAATGAGAGGAATTGTTTAATACATGCATTTTATATGCACACAGTAAAAAGTAAAAGGGATTTTCGGGTTGGACTAAACCTTGAAGATATGAAAATATCCACTAGGTTACTTTTTGCGTGAATATTGTTACTTGCATTTCATGTTTATATAATAGTGCAATTAATATTAGCTACAAAGAAAATATTTCAAGGAACAGTTTAATAAAGTTATGAAAAACACCTACGCAAATGTTTTCTTTAGTTGGATTGAAGTTTAATACACTGAAGAATTTAAGTTATCCGTGTAGAATTTATTATTTTAAAAGCCTACGCATTCGCTGTAGAGCTGAGTTCCAACACCTACTCTCAATCGATTTTTGGCATTTAAATGTAGGTATTTTAAGAGTTTTGCAGCTTTCGATAATTGTTCCTAGGTCACCATCCTATAACCTAATAATTTCTTTTATCCTTTAGTCATCCCTTACAATACCGTGTCATTCACAGTGGCTGTTTTTTATATACATAGATATCAAATAGTCCCCGAACACATTGCAACATTGCATTTTCAACAATTCTATTGTTTGATGACAAAATATATATATCATTTTATTGGTGAAGGATAGGTACCCTTACTCTATGCCTCTTATGAAATGCAGGGAAGCAGGAATATAAACATACTATTTACAACCAATGTAATATTACCAGCACTCGATATATTTCCTCTTAACTCGTTTTTATTTGTTATTTTTTATTGTGGGTTATCGGAATAATTGGAACAGCACGGGTCATGTTGCATCATTTGTTTGTTATCGGGGCCTCACAAGTGGTAGTGTTTTGTTTCTACGTAAACTCTCTTGTTTCGGTAACCGATCTATTTACATAACTTTACAAATGAATCTTGTTTTGTTTTTTATACATACTTATCCTCGTTTATATATTAGTAGGTAGTATACTTATTTTTAGTGTATATACTACGTCCTTAAAACTATTTCGGGTGGACAGAACTTCGGAAATATTAGGTCTATTTGGAAACTTTTGGCCTTTTATTAGGGTTTTGATGGCATTTATTTGAAACATTAATTACTATAGATTCCTTCAACCCACTAGGGTTTTAGTTAGTGAACCTCTTAGTTGCCTCTTACGACATGACGGAAGAACGGCAGCTAGTTAGCATCCTTTTTAAGTCCCAACTATCACTGGTTAACGAATACACAAACTAAACAGTTTCATATAAACAAATAATACAGCAGGTTTTTAGTTTTTCAATAAGCAATCTATAATTACGTCATTTCCGAATTTCACCCATACAAGGTCGTTGTGACGTAAGACCTAATGTGATAACGAGATAGTATCAGCATTTCGTATTAGTATGATTATTATTCATGTTTATCACCGTACATCGATTAGGTTTCTTGAATTCCTTGTAGATATTGCTTGTCGTAACTGTTTGAGAACGAATTCATTCTATATAAATTGTACTAAGTACAACAATGATTAATTATTAATTTGCGGTATGCAGAATAAGTAATCTTGTAGAAGAAAATACTGCATTACATCATACTAGTTAAATCAGGAATACATGACCTACTCATTTGCTTTACTAAATAGAAGTTAAACATTAAAAGTGGCTTCAACGACAGTGTAATGACGTATACAAAAGTATGTAGAGGTCACATAAGTGGAAATAAAGGATGTATATCTTTTCATTTTAACACACTATAGAAACGCCTTTTTAACCTAACAGTTCTTGTAGGCACGGTGAACGTAAATTTAGTAAACAGATAAAGGGACGTGAATGTATATGTACGTATCTAATATTTGTGTCTGCTGTATGTCCTAGTTCTAATATACTCACTTTGTCGCACCACAATAAGCCAGACGCTCGTCATGACCAGCATCCATCTGGCCTTGATCCGGAACCTGTCCTGGACCACTGGCAGTAGAAGACGACCCACTATATCTGCTGCAGCGACGGCTGACATACAGTTGGCAGTCTGCTGCTTATTCATCATTGCTGCTTTCTGGAAACAGGAGAAAGAAGGGTAGCTATAATTGAGGAAAGAGCCCAAGAATAGTGAGCAGATTTATGTCAGTCAATAGATAGTCAATAGTTGTGTAGGATGCCCCTCTGCTAGATGGACCGATGACCTGAAAAAGGTCGCTGGTAGTGGTTGGCTGAGGGCCACGAGTGATCGTGTTTTGTGGCGTAACCTTGGGGAGGCCTAACTCCAGCAGTGGACTGACATAGGCTGATTGATTGAATGGTTGTAAGTAATGGTTACTTAAATCTCTAACCACTCAGACCCGGTACAATTTTAATTATTGTACATTTTAGATTGTTAAGATAGTTTGTTAACTATTGTACAGTTATGAATAATATATGTATATTCTATTATGAATTGAGATGTATATAAATAGATAAAGTATATGCGGAAAAAGAAAACATTATTGATTGAGTTATTATCATTCATATAAAGTCTTTATTGACTAAACTCCTGGATATAATTACTTGAAGGCCAATAACTTAGGTTCAGGGTGAAACTCAAGCCGATAAGGAACAAAACAATAATACTTGCAAAGATCTAAGAACGGACTTTGTTCGGATATTTTATCAGTTTAATCTTAATAAGGTAAAAGTCGGGTTTGAACTCGTGGAAAATATTATTATTTAAGTCCTTATACAGAAATAAATTGAGATAGCGATTACTTCTTGGCAATGTACAGTTCATATATTATTACTTTTACCATTTGTTTAAATATAACTACTCGTATTATGTTATTATGTCAGTACTTGTTGAACGAACAGCCAAGCTATTACAAACATATGTGTCACTTAATAGACTAAATCATACCTGACAGGCATTGTTTGTGGACAATAACCGAGTAGGTAACATGAACACTTGCGTAATGTATGTAAATACTGTAATAATAATAAAAAGTACTTTATTTACCTGTAAGAATAATGGGAACAACATACTGAAGTTTTGTAATGAAGTAACGGCCAGAGCGGTTCCGACTAGAATGTTTATGAATCTTGGACTCGATAACAGTGACATGTCGAGTATGTCATATATTTTTTGGAGCCATGTTCTCGATTTTGCGTTTTGAATTTGATCGATATTACTGGCACCTGGAATTTTGAAATTGCATTATCACATACCTACATAAACTCACGTCCCTCTACCCTTTTCTAGAATATCTTCACGTTCACCTATGGCATAACTAGCAGGGTTGTGATGGCTTATATTAGTGACGGGTTACGTGTTAGTTCCAGTAATACATAGTTACATGTCAATGAGAATAATAATATTATAAATCAAGATGTATTTACTTCATACACATTGCTTGTTTCCCTGTAGAGATTTGTCCCAATTCTGACAAATAACTTGCTTTATTCCCACTTTATAGATATTATAATTGTTTCATATGAAACACACTACCTATTGTAACTACAAATGGGAAAAACAATGAAGTATCTTCATACCTATACGTCTATTTTTATTCTATTTAATACTTGAAAAATTGTTCAAATACTAATCGATTTCTAAATGGAATAGGTATATGCTTTTCGTTGTTCCACGAATGTTACTGTTATCTTGTGAACTATATTTTTAGCGTAAACTTTAATTATGATTTATAGTAAGTTTAACCTTTATCATCTTCTTAAAGAGGATTGAAAATAATAATAGGAAAATGTTTTAATTTTATATTTTCTGTCACTGTATACTAAAACTCTTACTTAAGATAATAATAATAATACATTACACCGAAAATCTCATAGTAGTTAAGTATGAATGACACACTTACTTGTCATAAACACACTATTAACTTAATTACCAAATTGAATTTATGACTATGTATACGTACGTCCGTACGTAAATTGTTATACCTTATCGTAAGGTCTGCGTAAAATATTGAATAATAACTAGTGATCGAGTTAAACTTGAAGTCATTGGAACTTATAGACTAGTAATTAACCCTGCCATCTTCCCGGCATGTCGTAAAAGGTGACTCAGGCTGGTAGTCTTACTCTTTTACAGTATTCAAAATGTTGTTTTATTTACGTACCAGGGATCCAAAATAAAGACTTATGCGTCGCAAATATACGGAAAAAACCTACACATGTTAATCTATAACATGTTTAAGCTTACCATTAACGGCTGGTTCCTTTCCATTGATAGTTTCCTCTGAGGCAACATTGTTCTTTGATCCTTTTTCACAATTTGAGATTGAAGTCTTTCTTATAACTATGTCTTTGTGTTTCATTTCTAATAGCATCATCTCATCAAGATCCACTTCTTCTTCAACCTTTTTCATGTGCCTTTCTACCGGTTCAATTAACATTGTTCCAGCGATCTAATAAAAATATGTATTTAGTTATTAATATACTAATAATATATTTTACTCATTTATAACTTAAAAACTACCATTACAGAATTTCTATTGATGCTAGTTATATCACGTTATATAATAGATTTCCAGCTAAAAGATCAAAAGTGTTCTTAACTTTTGTATTAAAATTTAATACTTGTAAGCATATTTAATATGCTTACAAGTAACTTTTACTTGCAAAATGACGCCATTAACGTACATATTTTGTTACACAATATTCAGTTTTAATACCGAACAAAATGTCTAACTTATTACTTTGAAGCGTACAATAGAAGGCTTACACATATATTCCAATAAGAGACAGCCGTAAAGCTAGCTCAAAGGTTACAAAAGAGGATATAAAAGCCTTTATAAGTTCTATATTACTCCTTATTTGTTACTCATTAATATAGGGCCAGATTAAGGGGCTAACAGTTCATGAGCTACCTCCCACCAATATTCTATATCAATGTCATAATTACCACTATGCTATCACTAAATAATCAATGACTTTTAACTTCTCGAGGATTGGCTAAAAGTGACCGTGGACTATATATGTATATAAATGGGAACAAAGTCCACTATTGCTTTTTGCATAATACTTCAGTAATATTCTAAAGTTGTTCGTGGAATAACAAAATGACAAATTTCGCCATTATAAAGTTATACTTTTGCTAATCCACTACCATCTTCACACTATTATTGAATTAATTGAACTTCGATTGTGTTAAAACGCATTAGTAGTCTTGGGCACCTGTAGGTCCCACGTCGAAGCAAATTAAATTACCCGAATGAATAATATTTATAATAATTTAATTACCCCGTTCAAACTGAGACCTGACAGCAGGAGACAGGCTCCTCGGAAACCATATTCGTCCAAAAGGTACCGCACCAAATGCGGCATCAAGGTCTGGCCGACACCTGTGCCCACATTGGCAAGGCCTACTGCTTGGCTCTTTTTTAGTTTAAAGTAACTATTTATTGCTACAAATGAGGCGTTTTGAATGAAACCCAGACCGCAACCTGTAAGAGAAATGAGTATTAGTAAGGTGTCAAGTTAAAAGAATATAAGTATCAAGAAAATACCAAGATGTTATAGTCTTATTTACAAGAGATCTTGAGTTGTTTATGGTTAACATTAATGTATTTGTTAAGTACTTGCTATATGTTTGTTGATGATAAAAAGTATTCAAGTAAATTTATTTGCCCACACATACATCCTAACTTTTTAGAAACTATTTTTATATATTATAAAGGTAGAGTTTATTCGAAAATGAAATCATCAAGTACTCCAATCAGTATTAAACCATCCAGCTAAACTCACCAAGTAAAAGGCCGTAACTGATCGTCAAATGCCAAATGTTAGTGGCGAAAGCGCTTGTGAAAATTCCTAGAGTGCTTAAACAGGCACCGAGCACGTTTGCGAACCTAGCGGATGTCATTTTCAGAATGATTGCCGCTATTGGTCCCGCAACATTACTTGCGAGCAACATTGTGCTCAAAACTACGGCGGCTCCCTGGGTAGTGTGCCCCATCGCTTCCAAAGCATCGCCGTACAGTAAGCTGAAAAGGGACAGCATGGATTGGTTGAATATCTGGAACGAAATATCCAATGTTAGTTTGCTGTTTGAGTTTTATTGAAGGTCGTTTGGAGTGTACTGAATGCATAAAAAGGTATAAACACAGTTTAAAGTGATAATTCTTTGTAAATATGATTGCAATAATTATTTCTTTAAAACTGTGCACTATGGTTTCCTAAAGATTTCAGATGCTTATTAAAAAATAATCATTAGATTATGTTTGAAGAGAAGGTAAAACATTTTACACTCAGTCCTTATAATATGTACTTAAAGATATTACAATGATACTTATTTATGTACACTCTGGAATTTGTTAATAAATATATAATTTGTGGATAAATTGAATCATGTTATGTAGACAAACGTATCATTTAACTCTCCATCAAGATTATCTCTCAGTATTTGTTATTTGCAGATAATTGAGCTATTAAATATACCATAAAAATGTTATGCGAATAGCTATAATTTTATTGTAATGTTGGTTAAATTTCTAAAGTTCTTCTTAGAATCACCTAGGCTGTACACTTACTGTAGTATTATATTATCTGTGACCTAGGGTTAATTTTGTTTGCATACAAGCAAGTAACATCGTTTGGGTGATACTACGGAAATTACATTTATATTTTTAGGTCATGACGCCCGTTACAATGTTATCGCAACTGTATGAGATGAAATGGCAATTAGTTACTACATTTATCTGGCTTCTGTGCATATGCATTCTATGTATAGTTGCCATATGACTCATCAATCTACGTATGTACTAGAAAAAAGTGTCCCTTGCGAAGTTAAAAAATCAACGATACTACTTATCTACATTATAAATATTCTGAGTTCGTGGGTCGCGGTTACGAAGATAAGGTATCCAAATCTTTAAGTAAATAACTACTCTTAAACCGGTGCTTATACTAATTCAAATAGAATTTCTTAGAAAAGCACCTACATACATGCTGTCATTGTCACCTTGTGGCATTTAAACAAAACTAGTTACGCTTATAATAATGTTTATAAATGGTTTGTAATAACCTATTGAAAATCTGTTAAGTGGTATTCATAAGTGTAAAAGTTATAACAATTTAGTATGTTATATTATTGTTCTAGGCAAAGTGTTCTCAGAGCCTTTTTTGGTCCTCTGTTAGGTAGATAGGTGTACCTAAATATGTTCATGCTCAAACCAACACTGCTCTTTTGTTGTTTTACTAATGAATTGTCCTAATGAGAATATGTTGCCACCGCTACAATGGGTTTCCTGCAAATAGACCCAGATCTACAAAACAGATTGTTGTTTTGTTTCAAAATACATGTATACAATTAGCTACATATCAAACGGTACTTGAATGTGAAACCTTTGACTGGTATACATGCGAGTATGTTAGACAAAAAGGTCGAAATAAATGAGATAGTTTCTCGTTTATAGGGTGAAATTACTATTTTGGGAAACATTTCTTTGAATCAAACATACATAGGGCTGTACGACTTATGTATACACACTCCCTGTTTATTGTGGTGGGGTAGACAGAGGCTCGAGTGCCCATCTCCATAATTTCGAACGCATGTTAGGGTCACTCGAAGCTCGCGTTTTACTACATAGACAGCACCCAAGATGATAGGTAGTGAACCCTATACAGGAACTGGCTATGTGGCATGCAGGTTTCCTCACGATGTTATCCCTCACCCTTAGCGACTGTAAATTATGTACCGAAATGAAAAATACATATCCAAATGTCATTCATTGGTACTTGCCAGAGCTGAGAATTGAATATAGGACCTTTTTCATAAGAAGTTAGAGGTCTTAGCCACTTGGCTACAGCCGCTATAATTGTTAAAAGAACTTTATGGATAATGTGTTTCTTTAATGTGGAAGCCTATTTACCTTTTTGATGTTTACGGACACGATTTAGTTGAAATAAAATACTACTACATTTTTCCTTTATGTTTTGATTGTTGAGTAAATTATGACTATAAACGAAACGAACGAATAAGGTATATCTATAAACTACAAAAATGTATGTAATGTATGTACATAGGGTTAAAATGCACAGCTACTGTTTAAAGTAGTTACAATATTTTATCTGGCTTTAATATTAGCTTAAGAGATTTTGCTATTTATATCCGACTGTAGATAAAGATAACGTTTAGTAAAAATTGTCTAACGGAGCTTATATTTTGACTTATCAAACAGTGTTGAGATGAAATTAAAGATTATTTATCTGTACGTTGTCAAGAGAGGTTTTATGTTATCAAACACATCGAAATAGAAAAAAATAAAAATGCTCAAAAAATTTAAGTTTTGTACTGTCTTAATGACAGATTTAAAATTTAGCATGCTGTATCAAGCCTGGTTTTTCACCCAAAATAACCTCTAAGAAATCTCTACACTCTTAATAAACGTTTACAACATTCGTAGATATAGACACATTATTCCATTAAAATCTAGTAAACCTTTCAAATATTAAATAAATTATCATCGCAATATCTCCTTGAACGGTATCTGTACACCCCATTGTAGAAAAACAAGTGTTATATGTCATATGCATTTGTCAAATCACAAATTAGTACAGTAGAGTTAACTATTTAATTTATAACACGTAGCCCGCAATGTAACGGCCACATCGAAACAAAGGTACCAAAAAGGTTGCTAAGCAATGTAAATGTAACTCACGTTAGACACGGCCGTTCCCACGACGACCATCCAGCCCCATCCTCCGTCAGGTGGCACCAGCTTTATCCTTCTCTGCACGAGGTGGCCTTGAACCCCGTTTTGTGACGTCATGTTTGGCTAATGTGCTCAACTTACGCTTTGAAAATTCTGGAACAAAACAAATGAATGGTTGTAAAACAACGGATCGTGCGTTGCCTAGGTTGTATGAGTTTGTTTTTGTGTAATAAATAATTGAAAGTCAGTAAAAATAAGAGAGAGTTTTGTTAATTGTAATATATGTAATAACCAAGAATAAGTTATGATAAAATAGAAATGCCATACGTAAAACTCGATTATTTTGATTAAATCGGAAATAAATAAAATCTGTAATCGCTGTTAGTTCTTATTATTTATTAAGTTCATAAGTGTGAATTATTGTGTAAACAGGAAAATTATAATATAACCCAAATGGAGATAGGTTTGTATACTAAACAAAATTATTACTTTACGGAATCATCGCTGATACGAGAAGTAATTAAAATAACAAATTTCATAATTGTTTTCGCAGCACATACGCTTACATTTCGCTCCATTGCGTGGGTGTGTCAAGATAAATTATATTAATTGACCAATCGGACACTTCGCTTCGTTATCTACTTCAACACACTGAGTTAATAACTTGTTCATAGAATAATTGAGATAACATTAACGCAATTATCAACATGTGTTCATTAATTTATATTAAGAACAAATAATGTTGAAAAAATATCGTCAATTTATCTGTTAGGTGCTCTAAGGTCAGGACCAAGATATGATATTATAAATAACACAAACGTGACATTCCGGATTAAATACCATCTACAAACAAACATTTTATGCTTAATCTCTGTCTTAGCTCTGTCTTCTGACCACTCCAAGAAGAGGAGAGAGTGAATGAAGAAATATGTATATGATATGACAGAAGGATAAGTAACATTAACCATTTCGGGTTTGTCAGTAGCTTAAGTAACAACCGTTGTAGGTATTCACCAAGTTATTTGGCTATTCAAATAAAATCAGCGTGACTATGAAATCTGTCTTATGGATTGAACACGTGTTTTTACACATACGCAAAATAATTTGGACGACATATATTAACACGAACATCAACGAAATACGTACAAAACTGAATTTTAAAATAATGAATTCAAAAATGTTTATGTTCGTAACCATGCACAATGCACATATCATTGCAATATTCGTTATGCAACCTTTGGATTTAAAAATTCTATGATTTAATGTGAATTTTATATGTTCAAATCTTTCGTATAAACGTTGTCGATAATCTGTTATCCCAAAATACCTAGAAAGGGATTAGAGTCGCAATGTTTTACGACGAAAAAAATAGTAAACCAGTTAAACCGGAGAATATGTAAATGAAAACATTGTGTATGTTTGTTAAACGATTTTTAAAAGAACACGTTGTTAGCGTACTTTTTGTTTCATGACACTAGTGAAGGTTATGTTATCCATTATACGAGTTATTTTAGCAGTCGTTCAATTATCCTAAATACAGCAATTTGATATTGAACTGATACTGATATAACATTACTGATATTGTAATCTTTGAGTGGTCGAATACCTTCGAAATCACAATGCTGGTCTCTTAATTCTCTAACTATTTTAAAAAGGTATTGCCTTAACAATATAGTTTGCATAATAGGTCCATAGATTAGGATGCTACATAAGCCTTTTATCTCATTCTTTTAGTTAGGCGTAAATATGTATAAATATTCCACGCTGAGCATGTATTTCACAATCGTACATTGTGTGTTCGTGTATGTATTTATCTACTTCCGCGTTGGGTCAAGTATCTCAGTCTGGTTGTAAAACCACAATAATTTCTGTAATTACTTAACCAACATTAAAATATGACTAGAGAGATTACCTTGTATGAACTGTGAATACTGGTTTTCTGTATCTTTTATATGCTATGTGAAAACTTGAAGAATCATTGAATTATTTGATAATTGCTAATATTAATTCGTTTCAATTTCAGTTAACAAGTCGTACGTACGTCGTCGTATTCAGTTATCCTATTTTAATTGAAATGAATGAAAAGTAAAACTGACAAAAAATCGAGTCGGTATAACATTATGACATACATACCTATAAACTTAAAAAAATTAAACCGGCTTTCGCATATTCCACAACTATGCGACCAAATCCACGTGAGTGAATTAAAACTTTTTCGCTCCTTTACTTCACACTTTTCCTTTACACTATAATTCATATCTCAACACAAGATTACTATTTAATCAGCCAAGAGGGGTTGTTAACGTATTGTTCGAACACTTATGATAAATACAGCTCACTGGACGACCGACACGCTCTGTAACACAGCTGTCAATAAACTATGATACGGACTATACAAGTAAGTAAGGCGACGAGGTCATTGATAAAATGCACAAAATTATTCCATACGAGAACTTAATATATCGCGAGAGACGTACAACTAGCCATCTTATGTGAAACTCGAAAAGAACTGACCAAAATACTACTGTATCGGCACTTGTATTACGTAGTCAGATAATGTATTGTGCAATCGTAATATATACCCATGTGGTTAAATATGACGCGCCTTTATCCTTTTGGTCAAATTTGTAAATATAAGTACGAGATTCATAATTCTATATAAAGATAACAAGAATTGTGTATATGTATTCATACATTATTTTATGTTTATAATGGCAATTGAGATTTGCAAATCCAATTTACAATCAGCAGCAAACGTTGCCATAAAAAATCTTGTAATCGATATGTGTGAGGTATATGGTGTGTACAGCATATTAAATGATTGATCAAAAATGTGACAATGATTTGCTTGTAAAAACGACGTATGATTCTAAATAGCTGATTAAGTTTTGCTTCGTCTCACAAAAACGAGAATTATGACGTCAAAGGGCTGTTTGTTTTCTTCCACATATTCAAATCTTCGGTATTCATTATATTAAATGTCAACGTCTATATAAACGTTTCAAGTTTTTACTATAAATATAGTTTGTGTCCAGCTTAAACTAGATCGGTATACTTAACTTACGTAATATTTGATTAGTGTTAAGTCATCTCTCTTATTGAGTCTTACTGGAGTTAATCTGTTAGTTTAACCTGAACTTTAGGTCTTATAAAGTTATTACATACATGTTTATGTAGAATATACCTGAATCGTATTAACTTGACTCGGGCTAGTCGGGGAAGCAAAAAGATATAACTAGCTGCCGTTCTTCCCGGCAAGCCAGTGGTAAATATAATATATTGGACGGTGGGCTAGCAACATATCAACAATGTTCTATTAAGACATGGCAAATCCAATATTCATGCTAAAAAGTGACCTAGGAGACATTGTATCTCCAGGGTTCTGTCTAACCCGAAAGGTTTAAAAGGACGTGAATGTACGAGTATATGCATGTATATTAACATTGTTTATATTGTAATTCCACGAAGCCATGAACGTGTAGAAGGATTGAAATCGAAATTTTGAGGTCATGTCAACACAGAATAACTTTCACTGATAATAACCATGTTGCCAAGAAGTAAAACTAAGTTAAACGAGCAATATATAATCATGAAAGTGCGTGTTGCACAATCGTTGAAGTTTTTGATGTGTTCAAGTGATTCAAAATGCAGTTTATAAATATATTCTGCGTAGTGCCTAATAAATGGCTGAGTTATCTACTAGTAAAAAAATAAATAATAGTAATAAAAATATAATCGTATATAAATAGCCATATTGACAAAATGTGACGGTAGAAGTATATATATCCGGTGAGTGTGTATGAGGAAGTGTATGAGCGAAAGTGGTTTGTCAGGGCCAATCCTGGGGATGGCGACAAATGGGAATCTGTGATCTCCGCCTACGAAATGGGCATGAGTGTATGTATAAAAATGAGAACGACTATTTATTGATGCAAATTTAAAATAAAAAAATATTTTCCTATTGACTTTCGAATAACTGTAGTGTGTAGTTCTGATAAATAAAATAATAATTCAGATATATAATATTATTAAAGTAAATACAGTCCAATTTGTCTTATGTTGTATTAAATTTTTTTTAAATATAATTATTACTGCCATAAATATTTTGATCCATCACTAATTTTCATAATTTGATAAGCAAATAATAATAACAGTTTGGTTTTTTCGTTCGTATCAGATCCATTAACAATTTCCGCTTTGATATTGTTTTTCAATTTGTTGATCGTAACAATCTAATCTGTTGATAATTACACAATTTTGTTCAACGTACGTCCACGCTTTCGGAATTATATTTGTTTAAAGAAAGTCTTCATCTGGTGTATAAATAAAACACATAGAGATCTATTTTGTACGTGTTACTCATTAGATATGGTAAAGTGTTCGAAGAGCTGTATGGGGACCCATAATCTCAGCGTATCCTTATGCAGAGAAACGGGCGTGATGTGTGTATGTATGCCTAAAAAGATGTATATGTATAAAAAGATGTATAAAAGATTTTGAAATGAATAAAGTAACAAACTGATAAATATTCTTTATAGCAATAAACCTATATATAGTTTCTAATTGATAAGTTTGCGAGCATTCGCGTTACACGGTTGTCCATCATCGGATACCTATCAATTTGCATATTCATTCCCTTAATCTTATAGGCCCGTTCTGGGTCTAACCAAATTATAGAATTATCAAGCGGCACGACTATCCCTTTGAGACTATCTCTACGTGATCTGTTTAGTAGATAACCTAATTAGCATTCATGAATAACATTAGTCCTGTATGTGGAAGATAGTTACGGCTAGTTAAATTGATTTTAACGATTGTTCTAACTGGAAAATTTCTAATTAGCTACATATATTTATCTGTGATTAGTTCACTGATAAAATGTGTTGAAAATAAACAAAAGATATTCACTTGTTTGACTTTTTCCATTTGTTTTAATCTAATAATCTTATTTTGGAAGTCTCTTGTTAACACCTAGGTTTCGCTTAAATCAAGTAAAATCAACTTTCAAACCTAGGACTCATCGCTCTACTGAACAACTTCTGATATTCAAATTTCGGAAGAACTACAAAACTTTTATCATCTGCATATATTTTTTTAATTTATTTTGAGCTACCAAAAAAGTTGTGTAATGTACAATGTCAAAGGTACAAACACTGTCTAACAAATTTTACATTTTTACGTAGCCAGTTGCTAGGTACTATGACATCGCAACAAATCATAAATAAAATTAATCTTGTCAATAATAACTTGTTGGAAAGTGATTAAATCAAATAAATTACTGTCGAAACAACCAAATTCAAAGCACAATTAAACAAGCAAATTTCAAAGGTCACGATTTGAATTTAAAATTCGTAAGTTGTTGACGACTGTTAACGAGGATATTATTGAATTATAAAAACAATTTATTGGAAACAATAAAAGAGTCTATATATTTTCTTCATTTTAAATAGTAAAACAACTAAGTTATAAGCTTACATGAATTAATTACATACAGTATATGATATACGGTACAGTCAATTTTTAAGTAATTTTTAATTATACGTTTATTTAAAATTATACGTCTAACATATTTAAAATACATAAAAATACGTACATGGTACGTTATATACCAAGTTAGGTTATATTAACATGGAAACGATATAAATGTGCAATCGTTTGTCAGACAAACCAGCAAAAAATATTAGTATAATGGGCGTGTGAGTGACGCAATTAGTACAGATAAAAACAAAATTCAAATCCGCCTCCCAATCAAAACTTGTTCCAAGATCTTGCTATCCAACGATGACTTGCTATGTCTGAGCAATTAAGCATTTCAAGTTTATGTAACTGATACAATACCGCATCTCACATGCAGAATTCCATGGAACTGAAACATTGGTGATTAATAACGTCTTGGTAGTTGCGGGTCAACTACTGGGCCAGATGGAACCTTCGCTGGGTCCGCAATTAACGGTACCCACCCTTCACGAATAGTAATTAAGGAATTTCAGCAGGGTCGGCCCACAGACCACCGAAACGAGATATTGGTAATTTATGGAGAAAATATATTGTTTACAGAGATAGTATGTGAATTGTATGGTCAGTAAAAAGTTGTATAAATTGTTTAAATGAAGAAAACCCAACAAAGTTATTTTCTTAACTTTTTTCTTACAACTTATATTGGTATCAAAATTTTCGGTAAGAGAAATTTCGTTCAAAGAAAATGACGTGAGGAGATATGCATGGCCTTTTTTCGAAAATAATTATTAATCTGTAAACGGCAGCTTGATTTAACCTGCCACTTAATATGTCGGGAAAAAAGTGGGTTCCGATTGGCTGAAGATTATCATATGTAATGTTCAGTAGATGGTAGAAAGTCATATTGGGTAGAAAATGATTTGCGAGTGGCCAAAAACATAATGCATAGTTTGATGATACTTAACCTCTGACTACCCCAAAACGGCTTTGCGATCTTGGAAGTATATGTCTGTCTATCTATTGAACATTATTGCATGAAAAAACTGGCCTAAAATCTTTGATGATACTAATTTAAGTTATGTTTATCATTTCACACATGAAAATATAAATATTCTATACCATATTATGTCCTATTTATCAGGAAGTGTTTGCATTTGTACTTTGATTCATACGCATTATTATCTATCAATTAGTCAAGAACGTATAACATTTATCAACTCACGTGTATGAAATTAAACCACTTATTACTAACTAATTAGTGTACTAATGAGTTCATTTTAATAGATTTCGAGTTATTATTTAGTTTTTACTATAACATTTCCATTTTAACCAGTTTTTGTGAATAATTTTACATTATTCACCAATGAGAGGAATCGATACTATCAGTCAATTTGTATTGACAGCGACTGCCAATATTATTTTGGACTGAGTGCAGTATTCGTAAATGAAATAATACTTACAATGAATTTGATCCTATCCATTAAAAACCACTGAACACAATTAAACATAACACTCACAAAACAAAGTCACTTTTAAACAATACTGAATTTATAATAAAATCTGTATTAGCAAGGATTTCTTGTTTGTTGTCAGCACTGTTAACTGCATTCATCAACGCGCACATGTTGATCTTTCTGCCAAAACCTATTCTTGGCTAAAATGTGAGAGTATACCACTTTGAGAACTCCGACGGATCTTATGTCAAGTCTGTTTCATAGATAGTTAGGTAACGTTATTAGTTACACGATACGGTTAGTGGGAGTTGTATTGGTGCATTGGAAAGTTTGATTACAGTTAAATGACCTAGTGTTTACTACTGGGAATACAATATGATGCAAAAATATTAAGATCTATTAATATGCAATATTAATCTTCTATATCATAAGAGGAAACATATATTTTTGTTCTTGTTAAGTTTTGTATAATAAGATGAAATTATTTTATATAAAACTATCAGGAATTATTGGGAATGTTATAAATATACGAGAAATCATTTTTGTTTTACGTGACAGACCATCTTGCCTTGTTACGACAATGATTACTATTTTAATAACCGTACTGTTTAAAGAATCATGCATGTAAAGACATATTATGAGGATAATGATTTCTATCACACATGAATTTATGTACATACATAAAAATTCAAAAATTCACGTCCCCTTATCCCTTTCGGGCGGACACAACCTCAGAGACATAAAACATATCTTTACTCACTTATTAGCATGAATGGGGTTGCGATGACATATGGAACATTGGTGACAGCTAGTCCATTGCCCAACAGATTCCATATAACCCTAATCGCTTTTTTGATCTTATTATTTGACGACAATTACATCTTACTCATTGACAAGAGACAAACACATTCACGACCCTTAACCATGTTGGATTATAACTTAGAACACCATACCTAGCATAAAACCCATCTACCAGCCAAAACCAACAATGTATTTATCGCACCAGATCCATTGCTTGCGCAGTGTTATCTCCACTTAGAGTTCCGTGATCAAAAAGGCAAATGGTGTAGCGACTCTTGGGTAGCAAGTAGAACGCATAAAACATCCAGCGCATTTGCATCGCGCAGGTGGAATCGCACGGAGGAGGCAGCCCCTGTTCTTGGAAAGTGCAGTTGGTGGTTTAACATCCGTCCGACTTATAAGTGCATGAAATCGTCTTTTATACTAAATGGAGTTGCTTATATTTATACAAACATTCTCTTCCAGCAAAATTAGATCTACAATTCTTATATCATAATAAAGAATTAACATTCACGAATAACTGTGCAAAATTTAAGAACGCTAGCTTACTGTGTTATAGAATAATCAAACTCCACAATGTTTTGAATCGATTAATTGCACTTATGATTTAAGCAGCGGCATTATACTTACTAGTTATTGGTACTAGTAGCACTCAGTATGTTTGTTACTGGTAAGTACTTTCGTTTCAGAGGCGTTTGGAAAGATAGTTCGAGCGACATGTCTTCAGTGTATTGTAAGAAGGGGCATTTATTTCATGTCGGTATGTTTATAAATGGCTAAGAAGATCTTAATTAATTTATGATTGGCCAATTAATTGAAATACATCTTAAATTTATTACACGTGATGATCGATATCCTATGAAGAATAATTATGTCAGATAATGAAGTTAACAAGCCTTGACTCACATTCGAAACCATCCAAATGTACTAGCTTGATATTGTTACGTTTATAATAACGCTCTACTTTAGTAATCTAATACATTGACAACTTTTATTTACATATTTAGTTCATTGTAACAATATGATCATTTCTCAACCAGAACTGGTTTTAATCTTCATAAATGACCTGTTATAGCTCCATTTAGTTCGATAATAATTCCTTAACACGTCACAAAGCGACTGCAGCCCCTTTATAAGTTGGGTGTAGTTTGGGCGGATCGCTGGCGTATATCTAGCATTGGAATTATGCCGGCTAACAGCTGTCGCTCTGCATGCCGCGGCATTACTCCAGCTCCTTCGTGACACGAAACTCATGCCGAATATGAAACTGAACAAGTAACGATTTGTTGTCACATCTTGTACTGAGTATTTGGGCTACAGCTAGCTTTACGTGTTGGCACTTTTTATTGAAGTGGTGAATGTTTCTGTGAAAGTAAAATTAGCTTCAAAAGTGTAACTTTACAAAATGAATTTATCTATGTAATTGAATGGAAAATGTTTCTAGTTTAATGTATAATCAGTAGCAGCAATGATAAAGAATGTAACATAAAGATTACTTACGTACGTGAATCGTTTGTAAATCTTCAAAAATTAAACCCTGAAAAGTAAACCGTTACTTTGGCATATAAATAAGTATTATATAAAATAAGTTCTACGATGAATGTGCCATATATATATCATTCAATAACGACCAACTATTTCCTTAATTTTTCGTAGCATAATCAGAAAAAAAGAAAAATGATAGTCTTCAATCATGTCTCAATCTAACATTAAACCTAAAAGTAAGCAAGATATGAACAAATATATTTTTAAATAGTAGTGCTCTATCAAAAGGCTAGACATTATCGTAACCAAACAAGATTAAGCAGTATTATACCGAGTACCATATAATACTATGCATGCAGCTTTTCATCACACTCGTAGTCAATTAGCTAAGCTTAGTAATACGTATTCACGTAAGCTTATTGCTAGCAAACGAAGGTGCAGAATACCGAACAGTCCATTAAGCAAACACAAAATGTATTTAGCATGTTCCTTTGAGGAGAATTCATAATATGATAAGTAGCTATACGTATCAAAGCCTCTTACACGCTGAAATATATTCAATAAAAGTTCAAAAGATTCACAGTTGGAGCGGAGGAGAGAAACGTCGCATTTATGCTCTTTTATATGTATTTCATGTCTTTCGCGAATGTGGTTAGCGCGCCGCGAGTTTTCTCAAATATTGAAACATTTTTTAGATATTAGAGCTGCGTTTCTATTTATACGTACAAACAAACTAATAGAAAAGAAGACGGCCATTTAATTTCATTACTCCATATGAAATCAGTGTAACATTTTTATGAATCGTAAACTAAGTTAGTCGTCATAAATCAGAATTATTGTTATCTACGTATAAATAGAACACTGAGAGTTTCAATCCCATGAATTGCCTTGCTAGGCAGCTAATGGGTATGACGAGTAAGCTTTGTAGGCATTACTACTACTGGCAGGAAGTACCACTTCAGTACTTAAGGGTATTTAATCGATTTAGATGGGTATACAATCTTTGGTTTGTCTAGAATACAGGGAAAAAATAAAATAGTGTTTCAGAGTCATAGTGCGAGTTCCGTGTTTTGCCCTTTTGCTATCCTCAGACTAATAAAAAAATTATAGCGTAACAGCCTAATATCTAATAAACGTTTGGTAGCAAAATGAGAGGCACAAAGGTCAAAATAATCAGATGTACACGTAATTGAAACAATACATACATTGTATTTCTTTATTAATAGAAGCACGTTGAAACATGCTCTGAAGTTTTTATCAACAACTTAACTTTAATTAACTTATTATGAAAATAGACGCAATTAGTAAATGACTGAATGGACTAAAAATATGACCGTGATATCTTTATTTTATTTAAGAAAAAACTATATTTAATTTATGGATTCAGTTGATATTTCAAAGGGAGGACGGAATATCGTTGATAAACTTTACATGCGAGTACTTTTTTGTATGCTGGTTTGAGAATAGTATAAATGTATCCAGTTTCTACCTTTTATAGTACAAATTACAACTTGTCAGAGGCTACCAATGTACCACGAGTGCCTACCAGCAGGAAAAATGTGACAGTAGATTCCAACTTCTAGGAATAAGGGTGAATAGTGAAATCCATATGGAATAACCCCGTGTTACAGTGTCAAGTACCCGCCCAAAATCAATGCTAGCTCTTTACCTTGTCCGTAAAAGCACAACCCTCATCAAGCAACGAGCGATTAGGCCCGGATTAACTGGACAAATGGAATGTGTAATAATCTCCCTCTGTTAATCATGTTTGACTCTAACTCCTAACCTAATAAGGCATAAATTGAATCCAAATCGATAGTTGCCATCGCCATCTAGTCAAAGGCAGAGGTAGAATTTATGCCGAAGCATTAGTGGGTTATTAAATGAACTGATTTATGAAATGAGTGAATTTGAAACTATTAGTGTATAAGATCTAGGTTTGATGTGTAAGAAAGTTATTTCACCTCAATATTCTTCGGCTTTTGTATTGTTTGAAATATTCTAAAGAAAAAAAGGTGTTTCAGCGACCGATTGTAATATTTAAAAGCAATGTACATAAAACATTTACCTACCCCAGAAGAAAAAGTTAATAAGGATAATACAATAAAAATATTACGTATCTCAGAAAGAGTAACCATTGTCACAGTATACAGGGATTAACTAATGCCGATTATAAAAAATAGGAATCTTTCTCAAAACCTTATTCAAAAACGGATCATTATACCTGATAACAATATTTTGAACAACACTACGAATAAAAGAAAGTTTTATTACCTTATTTTCTATCCATTCCATTCATATTTCCAACTATGTTTAAGCTAAGGCAACATTATTGAATAGGATTCGATTTGGAGCACAAAACAAGTAGTGCCTGTTTCATATTCATCAGAACTTGATACAACTCCCTTTTGGGTGTGCGATTTGCACAAACTTGCTCCTGCGTTAGTTAGTGTAAATTATTTAGACAGGAGCAGTTCATACGCTGCTTCTACCTACCGCGAACATTGTAACTTAGGCAAAACTAACATTTACTTAGTATTAGAACAGGTAGTAGATAGTGACAGGCCTGCTTCGAATAACCTTTTTATTTATTGAAGAATCTTTATAAAGTCTAATTGGCAGTTTTGACATGTTTCTTTTTGTGTTGTTAGACAATGTAAGTGCAAGTATATTTACAATGTAATAGTAAGTATATATATATAGAGAAAGATAAATTGAAAATGTTACTAATTCTTTCTTCTGCTTCTCATTATAAACCTAGGTGTGTATTTTTATTAAACTCTTAATCCTGTCACTCATATCTCAGTTAGATTATTTACAACTATAAATACACTATAACACCCATTGTAAATTGGTAACCACATTGCTCCCATTAAATTTTAACCAACGTGTTTAATGTTGTCTAATTGGGCGTAATAATGGCAAGCTCTATCAAACGAATTGGTAGTAGATCGAAACCTATTTAGTATCTATAGGTCAGTCAGTGATATTGTCAGTACTTCGCGTAGTGAAACGCAACAATAAATGTGGTTAGCCTGAAGCCACTGAGCATGTATAAAACTCGAACGGTGCAAATAACCAGCTAGTTCTATCATGAAATAGTAACCCGAACAAGAATAATGTTGCATTCAACTGCGGGAAAAAATATGATCCTGGTACAAATGGTTAAAGGCTCAATAGCTATCACGGATACAAAGATTAATAAGTATATTGTATACTAAATATAACATAATTTGATTGAATTCGAAGTAATAGTGGTGAAATTTATATTAATATTATGTAAACATAATGTTGAAAAAAATAAATTTGCTTATATACTTGGTCCTGAAAAGTGCATTAAACTTAGAAGTGGTACTAAAAACAACTGTTTAAAAAATTGGCCTGAAAATGAAATATTCTTAAACCTATTCTTTCTTAAAATTAAAGTTTCACATAAACTCGTAGATAAAAAATCATATAATATTGTCTTGAACATTTAACATAGAAAATTATATTAAAACAAAGATGCTTAAACTAAAAACTTAGCTCTTTATTCCATTCGATGTGATTCATTCGACGTGAAACTACATCCTTCAAGTTCACACGAGACAAAAGCTTGTATTTACACTGTGCATGTAGTAGGAAGGAAAGCCACGAAGTCTCTTTGTTTGGTCCACCGCTTTGGGCCACCACAAACCTCGGCTCTTGGACGTAATTAACTCAACATGCCTTGAGATATGGAATACACTGTTGTACTGCAAATTGATTGTATGATAACTGACGGTGATGTCGTGTTTAGTTCTATTGAAGACGGTAAATTTAAAGTTTTAAATATAATAATAATATTTTATTACAATATTACACCAGTTGAACTAGCTCCTTTGTAAGTTTATTTAAGACTTGTGTTAAAGGTACTAGACAACGTAGATTTATGAAATATATACTTATTATACATAGATAAATACAAATATAGCATATATAATCAACGACCAGACTGAAAAGCAGAAGAAAGGCGTAGTTCTTAACTCTGCCTCCACCGGGAATCGAACCCGGGACCTCACGATTAGCGTTCAGGCGGTTAACCGATCGCGCCACGGAGGTCGTCAAAAGGTGATGTACTTTTAAAACTTTAGAAATATTGTTATATAAATAAATTTAATAAGAAATATATATAATAATTAAATTTCATATTGACACGCAAAGTACGGTAAATATTTTTCGTAATAGTCATACTAAAAGTTGACCTAGGAGATATAATATCTTCAAGGTTCTATCCACTTCGAAAGGGCTTAAAGGACGTGGATGTATATTCATATACGTGTGCAGACGTACGTATCTAATAAAATCAAAACATGTGCCCATATTTATTAGTTACCTCATATAACATATAGATTTAAGTGATTACTTTCCGATTAATTTCCAGATGACAAATTACAATGAAAAGTCTTTATTCGAAATGAACTTAAAACGATAAGGATTATTTACATAAATCCTATTAAGCTGTTTCATTTAAAAATCAATCAAAAAAGTTGTTTTACATTTAAATGAATTAAAGATTATTGTGAGGCCATAAATTAACAGGCAAATTTATTTCAGTAGTTGATCCCTGTAAATTTACGTTCAAGCAATTTCGGCTGATTACTTGTCTGCGCAAAAGGGCATTAAAATTTTATTATTTATTTAGTACGGGGAGCGGTCGAAAATCACAAAGGCTCACTCAGGTTCATTTTTCAATTTATGCGTATAGCGTTTTTATACCTCCATGTTGGGTAGCTGAAATGCCGACATTAATAATGTACGCATTAAATGAAACACTGCTCTAAGTAATGGCCGTAAAATATTTGTACAAAATACACTTTATGGTTATTATTATTACAATATTATCACTGTATCTTTCCTGCTTTATTATTTATTTATTCAACACAGTTTCCATCACCATTTACTAATAATGATTGATAACTTATGCAGAGAGATTGTAAGTAAGATATTGATATTCTTTTTTAACTTTTTAGTTATTTAGTATATTTTTTACTAGATATGTCTCCTTTGATATGTTGATAATGTGATGATGTTGTTTCTGATGATCATATAGGACAGGTACATCGCAACGTAAACCGCACATCTCTTAAGTACTGATTGAAATAAATAAACTAGTAAGCAGCGTGATGCGATAGCTTCAGTTCTAATTAAATAACGAATGAGAGCGAGGCATGCCAGTTAATTAACAAGGGAGAGACCACAGTATCCTACGCTGGCCCTAAAACGACTTTCAACTTGAACCAACAAAGTGTGGTTCCAAAGCTATTCGCAACTCCAGATTCATCCACTCGTTGTGTATTTGAGTATTCATTTGTACGATCTCGGAGCAAATTGGCACATGTAGCATGGAGTGCAATAGAGCTAGCTATCTGTGCTTTATATATTCCATACATATATTTATTCACATCTCTACTTCAGTACAGGATAGACAGAAATATTGCTTTCCACCTGGAACGACCTTGACAAATCTTTCTTGCTTCACTTACATCCATTAACCGTCTCTGATATGCTCTTCTGTCCTTCACATCATATATATTCCATATTCACCTATATTCCTAATTGAAATTCTCTTCATATTATTATTTGTACCTAGAATGATCATAAGGGTTAAGATATAAATGGAAGTGAAGTAAAATTGAATCAGTGTTTACAGAACGAAATTATATTTTTTTCACTACAGGCTATTCTTGGTTTTTATAATAAATAATAAGGTGAAGTGTAGCGGTTATATTTTTACATTTGTCATAAACAACAGGCTTTAAATGACAAAATTAGTTTTTCCTTATATAATTTGTTATGCTTAAAGTGGAATGTTTTTATCGTATTTGTTTAAAGAATATGACACTTGATCAGTAGTTCAAACAAAATTGCCTTCATTTACTATGCATAACATATTGTAGGAATATTTTAACGGTTGTGTTCAATAGCAGATCAACAATTTCTTTGAGATAACCATCCAAGACAAAATAAAATAACACAAATGAGGAAACTAATTGTCTTTCAAGTTTTAAATTAAGTAACTCCCATTTTTTTAAATAAAAGCTACGTCAATGTTGACAAATTTAAGCAGAGTTTAGCTAGTATTATAGTCAGCTGTAGCCCACGTCTGTGTGAAACAATTTCTGAAGGTTTATAAATTTGGTCAGACAAATAATTTAAGAATTCAACTACTTTAATGGTTTTAAGCTTCGTAATAGTATTCAATAAAATCAATTGTTATTCCGTAATGGTTTTCAGGAGTTACGCTTATGTTCTTATATAACAGTATTTAATAATATGATTCGTCCGCAATGCACTTCAATTCATCCATATTTATTTCACTTAACTAAGCTAAATATATACCTCTGTATACACATATAATTTATGTTAAAGCTGAAACAATTTCCTACACTTTGGGAGGTAATAAAGAAGTTCATCCAATCGATAAAACTAATCTAATAAAAACAAAAACGATGTTCTCACATTGAACAGGGGAGCTTTGGGTATGAGTCATAAAACCGTCGTTCGCTTATCTCGATGTTTTATTCATTAAAGTTCTGTTGTGTAGTGGACCGTTCTGTAACTATTATTTGAATCAAGTTAAATATAACTCTATTTGGACTGAATGAAATGTATTTTTAATCAATAGATAGTAACATGTTTACGCATTGTACGGAATACATACGATACTCGAGTAATTAAAACAAACTATTTTTCATACGTTTCAGCTCAAATATACAGCAAAGTAAAAATAAAGTAAATACTTTATATTATAGTTATGCAGATAAAAAATATAACAACTCATACATTATTACTCCTTAATGAAAACACTCCTTATACTAAACGAGTCACGTTTCATCAAAAGCATATTATTCTCGAATAGTTCAGTTTCAGAAGTGAATGCGCCATTCAAGTTTAAGAGTCCATTTAGTATTCACTATTTGGAAACGACGACATTAAGTTCCTTCCCTTGCGACGCACCGATCTGGCTCGTGACGACCTCTCGGCTCTTCGGATGCAATTAACAAACGACATGTTCCAATTTGAACTGTATTGATAGAAACGGTGATCCAAATACACGACTAAATGGATTGATGGATCTTTAGGATTCAAATTGTTTTGGAACGACCCGTCATTATTTGCGGACGCACGGCTATTGTTGTCAATGTTGAATAGACTTAAAGAAGCAGCGTTTAAAAGATATGATTTTCATGAAGACATTCAATCATGAATTTAGAAATTGTAGTGGAATTTAATATATGTATATATACAAACAGTTAGATACAATACATGTGTTTAACCAATAATTTCGGTAATCTATAAAATTTTTGCATAGTTCTCACAGAACTTTCTTTCATATCAATAGATATATTAAAGATACGTCTCAAATACATAAATCACGATTGGCTGTTTTGATTAATCTCCATCATTAAATTTAAAGTTTTAATTGACTCAAATCCTAAGTGGACTAGATTGCAACACATTACTCAACTAAAATCCAGTTTTCTTAATTATCTATATCATAAATTAACTTTTCAACTGAGAAATAGATACGTTAAGTTCGCTAATATTTAATAAATATAAATTAATCAAAACTAACTGAAAAGGGGCAGAGGTATAATATAAAATGGTATATTATATATTTAAAGTATATTTAAAGTTATAAACATACTAAGAAAACAAAATGTTTGCAGATAGATAAAAGGTATTTGAACTAATATTTTCATACTACATCTTGAACAACGATTTTTTATAGCTCTTCCTACTTGCTCCGAAGCTTCTTTAAAGGCATTTAGTATAGAAAAGTGGCGATTCTAGTCTAAAATCCTTGGGTTTAGTCTAGGTGACCTCATAACGACACTGAACGTCTTCGGCTTCCGCGATAGTAGCGTGATAAATTGTTTGTTACCGAGTGTGCTTTGTTGCCCGCTCAACCGCGAAAATCTGAACCTAAAGCCTTATTTGCTTTCATATTTTGTTAAAAATTTAGCTTTGGAAAAATGACATTAACGGCAAGGTAAAAATATAAATACGAATATTACAAATACTCGTAGATATGAAACATTCTATAAATTGAACTCTATGATTGTATTATGCACCAAGTGATGTTACAATATATCTTTTTAAATTATCACAAGTATTACACACAAACACGTGGGTTCTAGTTTCAACTTCGGTGATTAAACTCTGAATATATGGATAAACCTATAATAGATTAATTTTTAATTTTTAGGTAAGGAGCTGTAACACGAAAACTAGATCTGATGGAATCAATATAAATATGGTTATAAAATGAGGATACGTAGATAGTTTAAAATTAGCCAACAGTTTTCTTGTTACAAAATTTTGCTGACAAGTGTAATCAAACACACGTATACACCTAAGTTCACGTAACAGCCGCTTCCTTACAGTAGAGATCACGAATTCCCATTTATCCGATATAGAACATTGAACGGTTTGACTGCGGACATAATTTGAGTGTACACTTTAATAATAAACCTCAAGGAAGTGGTCCTGGTGTTCTCTCGGTGCTGGTTGCGGTCTCATATTTTGTTTCCACGATTCGATTAAAAGTTTCTCGATACGATACCGACTCTATTCACTACAAACTCGAACGAACTACGAACCATGTTTATGGAACAAAGCAGATCCCGCCTCTAGAAACTGCCAGAATTTGATATATTTTTTGAAACATAAGTCATTTATGAAACAAATAAAAAAAACTTCAATTAAATGTTCTTATAATTCTTTTGTAGTTGCTATAGCGTTTAAATGTATTCTCAAAATCTTTGAGTGCATGTAATTTTGTTTATTAGACATTACTTAACGTTGATTCCTTTATGAAAAGTAATTGGTATGTAAACTCCTGCTTAATATTTTTTAGCAATTGGTTATTTCAATTCATTAATTTTGTTTTTAAATTTGATAACATGAAAATGAACAGACAGTGGATTTTAACTTAAAAGTTATAAATTCTTTCAAATGTATTATTTATTTAAATACAATAAAATTAATGTAACGACATTAATTCATTGGGTTTTTATGTAAATATTTATCATAATTATTGTGATATTGTTGACTTAAACCAAGTTTAAAAATCATCATCTTGAAAAAATCCCTATAACGTCAATAACACAAAATAACTTAAATACACCCACCAATTGAGTCAAAATACCTCCTCGTATGGGTATTTCTATCGGTTTCATTTCGCGTCGAAATATCGCTCGTATCTGCCTATCACATGCTTGGCTGTCATCGCTCAGCGTTGACTTTGACAAGTGCATTGTGCGGCTCATCTCATTGTGAGCGCTACATGCAATGTCATTGGTGGAATCCACTGGATGCCATTATATGGGAAATTTCACCGTTCACATTTAGTGGCTGGAAATTTGCTTTTGTTTTTTGAACTACCGTTTTCGGAAGCTGACGGAGATGAAAATTATGCATGTTATTTTTATTTCTTTTAGTTTACATTGTTTACTAATCTTAGTAGCTAAACGAAGTAAGTAACTAGCCTGATAGGTAAAATTGACTCTTAAATCCAACTATATGCCGATGAATAAAAAAATATAATAGCTATTATCTAAGTTCTGGTTAGGATTGCACCCTTTATATTTAATTATGTACATTGAAAGTCATACTTACCTGGAACGAAATGAAATCCCTGAACCTCTGGATCTTCTTGAAAGGGGCATTATGTCGATTAAGTATGCATAGAATTATGACAAAAACAAAACTGTTGACTTTTAAGATCATTCTGAATAAAATAAAATTCAATTATGCCGTTATAATGGCCTCGATGGTTTGGCTCGGTTTTCCATCAGCTTATAGCTTCACGGGAAAAATCACTCATTTTATGCTGTAATTTGAACTACTACAGGAAAGCTCTGTTAAAAATAATGAGATACTCATTTGCTTTCCTTTATAGTTCATTAGTATTTATAAATATCCAATATTTCAAAACCATTATGGTCCCGATAATTAGTATAAAAATGGGTAAATTACAGAAGTGTATTATAATGCAGGTGTAGTAGTTGTTTATCAGCCATTGAGAGAAACATATCATATCAACATGTCATAATTTTCGAATGGGTGAATAATCCATCATAGAGTACATTGTCTCAAATTTTTTTCTTTGACTATCAAGATTACTATTTTGCTTTAATAATTGTTTAAGTAATAAAATATTCGAAATGAAATATACTGTTTTTGTGTAGCCGAAGTAATTTACAAACCTTGTTATAAGTTAAATTGGTAGAAAGATTTCTATGTGCTTATGTTAATGAGTTAATGTAGGCCAAATTTACCATAATTATATAATGCTTTAGACTGGCTTTGTGGTTAAGTCCCTAATGTGTTAATTCACAACTGCACCATCCAGCTCTTAAATAAAACAAAAAGATCCATTTCATGTGTTTATTCCTTTTTATAATGACCACATAACATATTGTACAATCTCAGGAGAAAGGTACACATAGTTCACTATTGTAATATGCGTCCGAAGATATGAAAGGGTTCAGTATATACCAATGTATTGTATCTGCTACATCCAGATTTCATGAAGCGTAAAATTGTGCCAAGTAAGCAGCACTGGGGAGATATTACAACCTTCCCATCCTTTTGTTATTAAAAGTACATGCTCAGCGGATAAAAGTTTCGGATAAACGTTTTTCAAGAAACAGTCCGTAATTACATCATTATTTACAACTTTATTCCACTACTCTCGTAACTAAACGTTTTAAACGACTTTATGTCTTTTAATTGCAATATATACAGCTACCTTTTAATGGTTTAAGAACTTTACCGTTTATATTAAACAAATATAGCTATTTCGATAAAAATCTACAACAATTCATACATTTTCTTGACGTAACCTTAGTAAAACTAATTAAAATAGCCATTCGTTTATGTTTTCATCGTTACATTATTTATCCTAATTATTATCACGTTACAAGATTTTTAAAAGATCAGTTTACTTTTAAATTACAAAGGACAACGACACAAGATAGTAATAAAACAACTCAACTTTTGGCATGTCGTAAGACTAAAAAACCTAATCAACGCGAAATAAATAATAAATAGACCAATTTACTACAGCCTTTCTTGGAATGTAGGAAGAGGAAATACTCATAAAATCTATGCAAGGAATAAAACTCAGAGTTGAACGTTCACATAAACTCAAACAGAGAAACAATAAAGACAAGAGACCAGGAGTTTGTTGATAATGCCTTGCGAAGCGAACCACTGGTACTGAGCAGGACAATCTTTCCATCATTCGCATACCATTTGTTTGCTTTGTCCGGCACCCGGTTATTTTTCTCATCTCGCTCAGCATTCGCGTCTTCGTAAGCTTCTTGTCCGTACTCGTCCTCGGAAACTATTCGCTCTTCAGTATATTGGTATGGATGACGGTCGTTGCCCGGAATTTCTGGAACAAATGTCTTAGATGTAATCAAAAGTGTAATAATGAAAAAATAAACATACATGTACCTTACAGGACATTGATTAAGGGAAATTAAAAAAAAAGTGTAACCAAAATCTTCATCATAGTTATACCATATTAGTACAAAAAAAATTAGTTTATCAGTAAATTATTTTGATAATTCTTAATATTAAATCCTTGATGTCAAAGTCAAAGTCAAATGTTTTTATTCAATTATTTCATTTATATTATTTTTATTCAATATAAGATGAGGTCTGTGTTAATAATTTTTTGTATTTATTTAAATAAGTTTAAGTTCTTGAGTCATTTTTTACCACATCCCTAAAAGAGCTGATGTATAGATTTAATTTTATTATTAGTTATTATTATATTTATTTCATTAAAGAATATACATGTCATATGATTAAAATAATGGTAGAACTTTAATATATAGCTTATAATACTTATAAATGTTTTCAATGGCTATGACGACAGGCTATTTAACACAAATATTGGCTATTTCTAATGACTTACCGTACAACCTGATCTTGCTTTCTACCCCTCCAAGTGAGTTCTTAGCAACGCAGATATAGCTGCCGAGATCTTCCCTCCTGATGTTCTTTATAGTCATTTTCATTTCAGCCTCGAACATTGATTTCTGTCTAACTTGCATTTCATAGTGCTCAGACGGTATTATTAGTTCACCTGTGGGAAATGAAATAAAATTTAGGATATCATATTGATTAAATAAGATGTAATTAATCAGTATTCTTAAACTGAGATTATCATAGTTATTTTATCCACCTCTATTAATAAAATAAATAATTTTCTACTAAAGATTTTGTAATTTTGATCTATCTGTTCTCATAGTATTTAGCTCTTACGGTGTACGGGTTGTTATGCATCAAAGTAAAACTTAGTAAATATTGTGAGCATAAACATTTGCAGAAACACTAACGTTTGATTTAAATAGTAAGAATCCAAAACGACTGAGGTTTCACGTCTGTATCGATTCGTTCGAAACTGCGAGAGATAACGACGTATTTGTTGGAAGTTCTTCAAAACGTTATTACTTTTTCAATTTATACTTTCTTCTAAAACAATATTAAGTTTAACATGTAGACATAAAAAATCCCAAACAAATTATAAGACGGTCATAAAACTTGAGTTTGTGCAAAGTTTTAACATTTTTCATCAAACTTTTACGTTGAACGTAAAATATCCCTAATATTGAAAGTGAGAGCGATGTAGTTTCCATAATACCTTTTCAAAGGTGCTCTTTATATAGCTTCTTTATGCCCGTGTCTCCCCTTTATAACTTTCCTCAGAAGCTCTCGCAAAGCACTGTCTCTGATGCACGTATATTAATTATATTTCCTATGTATGTCTTTTAGCAGTTACCACATTCGCTTCTATATTCGTTTTCATTGAATGACGAACTACCTTATTAAATATGAAAAACAAAGAATGCTCACTAACTGCCGTTTGCTTTTGACATGTAATAGAATTTTGCGTAGGTACTAGGGATAAACACAATTCATGCATATTAACCGATATTTTACATTAATGTTCTCTACGTTTATACTTAAATACCTTAACCTTACACACTAACCGGGGTCTTTTAGCCAATAATTGATGGACTTGGGCGAAGACTCCACGTAGCATTCCAAGGTGACATCTGTGCCCAAAGGGGCGCCCACCAACTGGTTCGGTACTTGTATCACGGGGTGAACTGTACAGAAGGAATCGGAATAGTTTAAAATTATAATTAAATGTATTTATAACCTTAAAAAATAAAAGAATCGGAATAATGCAATGAGAATATAAAAAAATAAAACAAATCTAATCAACATAGGACTGTATGATTTACTTTTTAGGATAAGACGAACTACCAATTTGTTCTTTATCATATTGTTAAGACTTCAATGATGATTTATTGACCAACGCTTATAATAATTATGAACAAGCGTATAAATTTCTGTAGAAGCTAATTAATGGAGAGAATTGATATCAAATTCAATTACAGCTACAATGTTTAACTCACATTTTTTCAGAGAACGAAAATTATTAATTAGTTGTTAATAAGTATAGTTATTGTCTCAAATATTTTATTTTTAGTTTTATTATGAATTAATTTATAAATAATTTAGTTTTAAGGAAGTGTCGAACAGAATGTGTTCCTGTTATATTTATAAAAAGGCAGTATAAGATAGAGTTACTTGTAATATGGAATACATTACAAATAGGTAACTCAATCCCGTAGCATCACAATACAATTTACACTAAATTAAATCACCGAGCATTGAGCAGCTCTTACTCACAGTGTACACTGATATGGATCCTTTTGCTGACAGTGGGCGGGACCCCGTTGCCGGCGATGCATAAATAAGTGCCCATCTCGGAGCGGGAGATTTTGGTCAGCTTCAGCACCTCGCCCTGATATGTCAATACTGTGGACAATATACTTCGCTTCAGTTCATGCGGCGGTGCTATGGAATGTTTCTTTGAATGGCGCAGAAACGTTGATCACGGATATTAATTTATAAAATAAACAAGTAACGCTCAAAGATAATAGTAATTAAAATTTGATCGAGAAGTAATAATCATGATTAATAACTAGCGGGACTTATCGCGTATGTTTTTATATATGAGAAGTAATAATGCCTAAGATTCTGTTTGTAAGAGAGCCTTGAGTATATATGAAAATTACCTCTAGAGTAGGTACTGATAGCGAGTGACATTAGTGCTACATTCAACTGTTTGCGACGCCCCGAACTTTTAAACAGACTTTTCAGTCAAGCCTGAAAGTATGCCATATGGTCGCAAGATGAATCCGCTCTCTATACTATTGTTATACGGCATAGAAGTTCATTAAACACAGAACTCCTAATTACCCTACAAACTTTAAACAATGGTGGATGCAAACTCAGCCCTCGGAGCCCGAGGAGCCCTGGGCCATTGTTGCCTCACAAACGCGGTCACACAGCATTCTGGGCCACATTATTCGAAAAACAAAGACAGCCGTACTCAAACTATGAAAAAAATTACAACTACCTTCCGAAACTGAGTTGGAGATCATTAGTTCAAATATTATAGAAAGCTGCTACTCTGGTTTACGTATGTTCAGTCCGATGATTATAATTTCAAACGCTACTGTATAGTAAATAGTATATTATGTCCTTAGTAAAATTTGTTGGAAGCAAAGAATATTTGTATTAATATTTCTCTGGCGAAAGAGAATAGTGTTTTAATTCTCGAAAGTCAATCTCTCAGCAGCACTTCTCAGCTAAAGTTTCTTTTTATCGGAACGTGACTTAAGCTTTCAGGAGAAAAATGCGAAACTTTCAAGAACTATATTTTTAAGTACACATAAATGGCTTGCTGATTGAAAATTTGATGAAGCAACTTCATCCTCTACAATGTTAATCAACAGGAAAGAATTCATTAACAAGTGCAACAAGTACAAAAAAGAGTTTGAACTATTTCCTCAGGAGTTACGAAATTCACTAAACGTATAAAGTAATTCATAACTTGACAAGTTGTTACTTATTAATAAATATTGTCTCCTTAAAACTGTCTTCGTGTAGTGTGTAGCAATTGTTGTGTCTAATAGCTTTTTATGTTGTTGTTGAATTGGTATATTCTACGGCATTAACTGGCAAAAAAACCTGAAAGTCGGAGTTTCTTGTTGGTTGTTCTCCAAATCAGGGCTTTCAAACCAACGAACTTAGAATTTCAATGCTATGAGACAACTATTAGGAAAATGTTTTGATTTTCTATAAATGTACTTGTACTTATGTCTAATAAAAACATTTGACTTTGACTTTTACTTACCTTTATTCTTGATTCCCGTATGGTCCCTAACCACGATTTCTTGGCCATCTTCCCTCTTCCACATCACCCGAGGTGGAGGCACTCCTCTCGCCTTGCAGGAGACCCTCGCTGTTCCACCTTCAGGAACCATGGTGTCTCCAGAAGTTTCTTCTGCTATGAAATCTGGCGGAATCACCACTTCTAGGAAGCCCATCTGTTGAATAAAAAACAACTATTGTTTATTGTTGGTTACGAAAGTGTAGGTGTAGAACATATAAACATACCAAATAAACTCTTTTCAAAATGTTCTTAAATTTATTTATTCTAGCAATATACACTTTTACAGAGACAAGTCAAAACGGCTGTCAAAACATATCTATTAATATTTACGGAACACTTAACAATATAATAATAAATAATGCTACTTTCAGGACTCCGAAATAACGTGTTCATAAGCATTATAACTAGAGATAGCATATCAAGATGTGTATGTCTGTGTACGAATGGACAATCTTGCATTGACTTTTCAGGTTGTGTCCGGTGCGACGGGCATTCAAGCTGGAATTGGAAATGCTAACTAAATAGGCAGAAGCCAATTTGCCGGAGAGCGCTCAATGAAAACCTTATTATTCCAATTATCGGGAATTCATCATACTTTTTCATTTTTACCTTTTGCGTGCAGATTGGGGTGTTTTATTGTACGTATGTGTAAAATTAAAAGCCTTCAAGCTGTTTGAAAGATTGATTTTGATGAGTTCTTTTTGTAATAAAGGCTATTAAGATATCAAAAAAATTAAGAAAATATTTAATATTTTACAAAACCATAATATGTGTTTGAAACTCTAAATTATTATTGTTTGCTTTTAAGCCGTAACATTATTTAAGTTAACCTGTCGTTTCTACAAATTTATATAAGTCATAATTAAAATTTTTTTTTTTTAAAAATCCTTTTATATTTTATTTTGATAAGTAACCTTAAAAGTTATTCAATATTTCAAACAAATAAACTCTGGATGGATGCACTACTTCCTATCTACAATCAAAGTGATAATCATACCTGACTCTTCATAGGATCAGTATTGATTTGACACATGTATTGTCCCCGGTCCTCCTCCTGCACATTTTTGATGTGGAGGTACCACGTGGCGTGGTCACTGTGGGACACGGAGACTCTTGGGTTGTGCGTGATCACGTGCTCGTGAATCGCTTGGATCGCCTTTGTATCGGCCTTCACCCAGCCCACCTGGTATCAGAAAGAATAAATAAAAATGAATAGAATATAATTCCTTTTATTCACACTAGACGCAGTAATACATATACACCAATAGAGAAAAGAATTAATTATATAATAATTTACATTAATAGAACCAAGCGCACATGGCAACCCCGAATAGATAATTACATACATGCACAACACGCCCGATTCCTTAATAAGAAGTAAAACTACGGTGCTCAATTTGTTTTTCACTTCATCGACACTGATACACATTCGTATTAAATATTTTAATGTATTATAAAACTCTGTCACTGTAATAATTTATTATGCAATTATTAAGGTAAGTCAAAATAATACATTTGTTTTGGTATGAATTCCTATTTTACTTTATAGTTATTGATGGACTTACAAACAAAACATTCACCAGCTTTAGTGTAATTCTTTAATTCTTATAACATTTATAGATACCTTATATTAACTTTTAACATGATTTAGTTAGATAATGATTGAACATGTTCAATTAACTAATATTTTTTTCGCCAGTGACTGTTACTGAAACAATATAACAACATGGTATCCTAGTTCATTCCAAGTTTTACGTTTCTGTACTTTATTTATTAGGAACTTACTCTGTAATTTCCAAGCCTGACGACGATGCATTTGAATGTGGCGTCGCGACCGATTGGCACTGTAAGGTTGGTGATGGGCTCTCCAAACTCCGGGATATCAGCAACATCTAGAAAAAATATAATACACGTAAGTAAAAATCCTCATACAAACTTCTAAAGACGTTAACTACCTCTTACGGTCTTATAGTATAAAGCTACTCGTTACAATCTATTCAAGTTAAACCCGCGTACGACCAGCTTCCTAAATTTAACGTTCCAAATGTAAAAGTTTTTTGTGTAATGCACATGTATTTATATTATTTTTTTCGTATTCGTATTATACTGGAATACACTCATATCGCTTCAGAAATCGCTAAACGGTCGGTAAAATCGGTAGAAACGTAACCTTCAGCTGTAGTATATGCAAGTACAAACGCCTAAGTAGCCGCACTGATAGCGCCGGACTCCGCAAGACGGCCGCGCGCTTATCATGTTCGCTAAAACAAACTTCGCGGCGATGCCGGCCGATAGTGTCAAGCACAGCATGCACCTCCTTCTAAGACCTAGTAAAGTGTCAAGTAACCACTTCAACTTGCACTGTTATTCCAGCCCAAACTAGCGAAGCATACCGAATAAGTTTACAAGTGATTGTAGCTAGACTGGCGAAGGCCCCTCGGAGTCTAACACGTCCTGGAGAGAACTTCTCGTTCTGCGAAACGTTGTGTGGTGACGGATGTTTGTTCTGTACTAGTGCTAAACGCTTGAGTTTACAACTAGATGGCGTTAGTACAAATTGATTCCATATGTCATGTTCATATGTGAAGGTTTGGGCTGAATATTTAATTTTTCAGCTATGTAATGAATGAAATGTAAATATAAATAAATATTAAGGACTGTATTATAAATAAATGTTCTCGTAGGTGCGTCTTTTCATACGACACAGTTGACCGTAAAAAGAATCCTTTGTTAAATTAGATTCAACGTTACATCTTGTTAATGATAACTTGCTATGAATTTGGGACGGCTCGCCTAATGGAAAAGCCGTGCTGCGTTGTTTAATGATTGATTGATTACCGTTTCAAGTCATCGAACTTTTTCATTTTTCGCACTTTTTTGCATAAAAGAATGGTTAAAATAATAATAAATATAATAAAGGACACACCATTAAACTTAGGTCATACAGAATACACCTTTAATATTTTCGTGGTAATACAGAGTTACTTATATAAATAGTACAATAATGCTTACTTATTATTTCTGATATGTAATTTTATTCAATGCCAATAAAATAATCAGGAATGTGCTTAAAAGTCCATGTGCTTAAAAGTCTATTAATCAATAACACACCAATAGGTCAACATCCGATAGTTTCTGTATTTTTCAATAGTACCCTAAACGCCCGATAGCCAGCGGCACTGAGGTAACGCTTTTAACCTCAATCCGGATTTCGCAGGATTGTGGTTTTAAGCTAAGCTTCAGCAATTGTCTGATCTTTGCCCCCTGTCCAATATTTGTTAGTTTAGGTGTAGAGTTCTCGCCATTTGGCAATCTGAATTTTGTAAAGGAAAAGTTTATATTGAGCTGGAAGAGTTGAAATGTTCGCTTGTACTAGTTAATTAGTCCTACATAATCATTAAAAACTAAACAGTCTGATAGCGATTATTCCGAAAAAAATTAGTGAATGTACTGTAGCTGTCTCCAGGTAATGTATAATTATATTTTAGGTATTGTTTGAAAATCTATGTTTAAAGCTAAATTTCCTATACAGCGAAACAGCCGATATAATTCTAGGAAGCAATAACGTATAGGAAATTTTACAGAATACTTTAATGGAAAAACACATTTACCTTTGATTTGTAAAGTAAATACAAATACACTCGAATTTTTAGTAATATTCCGCAATATTCCGAATACACGTCCATTTTTAGATACAAACAGTACCTATACAATCATTTGTTTCCATTCAATAATAACCCCTTCGCAATTCTGCGATCGGACAACGAGCCGAAAAGGTTGCGACCATCAATCTTTGTGAACAAAGTTTAGTTTTCACTGAAACAGATGTCGCTGCGATAGTGTTTTTTCTCTCTAAAAGCAAGACAGATGCCAACCGAAAAAGATAACCGGCACTTAAGTAAAGCCATGCTATCATTCATCCCTTGAGATCCCTCCTGTTTCGAGGTAAGGTCAATTATGAAAAATGCTGTTTCCGTACACTTTTATATCTTACGTATTTCTTTCTATTACTGTTTTATTTAAGAGCTGTTGTATGACATGCATTCTTATTTATTGTCACTGCGGAATTGACACAAACTTTCTTACTAAAATATGACGTTTGCTTTATTGTATAATCCAAGGCTATTTCCTCCGTGGCCTGCATCTTACAATTTAGCAAAAAGATAAACCATATGGTACGCGTCATAAATTATCCCATACGATGTATTTGGTCTGAGAGATTAAATAAAGAACAGACAGCAATTTTCTAAGGACTACGTAAGTCATTTTATTCAAATCTTACAGCTACAGTACGGGGTCACAAACAAGATTTGTTCCAAAACGCTGTTCCAAAAAACGTATTGATTTCGTAAAACGTCTGAAAATTGTGTTCGATTCATTTGCTTAATTGGAATCGTAACGAAATAAAAGTTGCACCGAGACCATTTATCATGGCGAGTGGCGCGGGTGCTGCGTCCCGGCTGCAAGCTGCTTTTATTAATATTTCCAGCGAGAATCCGCGCTTTATTAGCAAACAGACGTCATGCGGTTGATAAATTATTAATGTGGTCAACTCACCACCTTTACTGCGTCTCTTTCAGAGCAAAAAATTGTTTGCTGTCAGCAACAACACACCGCATATTGGGGTTGTCTAGTAATAAAATAAAAATGGTTATGTTAGACATTTCTATTCTATATATGTAATAATAAAGTCATTTCTATATATGTAATATATTTCTAATATATTGACTTCAATTCGGTGTCAGCAATTGTTCTTAAACAAAGAATAAATGTTGTGTATATAATAAATTACGGTGATCTCAATGATTATACTTTTTCATCGTATTTTATTCTATCTGAACGAATTCTGTTCACGTTAGATACGAATATAGACGTACACCGATAGAACATAAAAAGAAAATAAATCTCGAGAACAACATTTGAAGCACCATGGAAAAATACACTGTAAATAAAGTTACAAAAGGAATTAGACTAAATACTTTGTAAGTAGAGAAGCGATTGATTTTTAACGTTATCTGAAATTTCCTTTGATCCTCTTTTGGTATCGCTTCTTTGTTCATTAATCGGATCAATAGCGATTTTAGACATGTTTGAGTACTCTTTTCTTTGCATGTAATCTCATCCAGGGATAATTATGTAAAGCCGCTCTTTGAAAGTTTCACAAAAAGCACATATATTGAAGCTTTTCATATGCTTAAATTATGTTAAGTTTATTTAATTTTAATAGTTTTGAGTTATTATTATTACAGAAATACACGGAAAAAATATGTATTCAGATAGAGTGAGATTTAAGTTATTGGAATTGCCTGTTCACTTTACAACTATTTTCTATTTTACGATTCCTTTTAAATGATGCTATTAATATTTTCCATTATATAATATGCTTGAAACATTACTAACATTATATATTAATCGTGCAACTATTGTGCAATTATTTAATGGCGGAAGCGATGCTAGTACATAGAAATAGACGTTGTGTGTGTGTGACACAAAAGCTGCTTCCGTCCGGAAGTTGGAAGTCTGTAATTCACACTAGATTGGCATCGTGCCATGATCGCAGCAAAATTATAAGTTAGTTTTCAACAAAATTATGGCCGAATTTCGATCTATTATATTTGTCAAGGGGCTGGAACGAATGCAGTTTTGCAAACAATGCTTTGTAATAAAATTGTATCGAATATGCGACTTTTTAAAGTACGATTTCATATTCATATTTAAAAGTTGATTGATTTTTATGTATTCTTTTGTTGTTTTGTATGTTATATCCGAATATGGTATTAGAAAGTCATTTAAATCTTTTTCAAGTCTACGTTCCACAAACAACCGAAACAATACATTGATTTTAAATGTTAAAAACAATAAAATACTTTTTATATATCATTGCATGTTTAGAAACGGTCTTTTCAACATATCTCATATGACGCTAAAATCAAATAACTTGACGAAACCTGAAAATCATTCCTGGGTAATTAGAATCCTAAAAATGTCTGCGTTGTGAGTCCATTATAAAATCGTTCACAATCCAGGCAGTGACTTTTAAAACTTTATCCATTTCTCATTTCAGTAATTACTCTTTACAGAAAGGACTTTCACAGCTACTTTATTAAGGAGGAATGAATACTTAATCTCCAATATATTGTTCTTAACAATAAAAACTGACTAAAAATTAAGGTACAAAAACCATAAGGTATTACGAAAACTAATCATTTAAAAATTAAAGCTAAACCCTAAAAACAAGTGGAAAGTGTCATTAGGTTAATACAAATCCAGCATTTTCTATGATTGTATTCGTGTTACAAAAACTTTTTGTAAGCGCGTTACACGTACGAAACCCTGATATCACGTATAAGCTTCATCAGTGGATGCACGTGACGACTTTAACGTAAACAGATTTCTCAACGCACCATTCGTCAAGAAGTTTCCGACAATTTCTCTTCACGATATAATTTGCTGTTGAACTTCAACTTCTTTGTGTTTTGGTAAAAAGAGGGCCGCGTCTTAGCAACACCATTGTGCTTGAGTGTGCTAAAATGTTTCCTTGTTATTTTATAGCACCATTAAGAAATCTCGTGACGTAATTTAACTCCCTTTTGTAATAAAGATTATCGTCAGGACATTATCTTTAGTGCGATTATTTTTTATCTGGAACCCTACGCATCATGAATTTTATTGATATTAAGGTTTGATCTGGAAATTTATCACCTCTTTTACGCCTCGTGGCTGTAAATTGACAACAGAATCCATACTTTTTACGATGTTCTAGAAAAATAGGGTTCATATATTAATATTTAGTGCAGAGTTGGAAAGAACGACCAGCCAAAAAATTCCAAATATACTACAATAAAATTTTACGCGTGCTACTGAATTTCTATACTTATCATTCACAGTCAAACTCCACAGAACTTACCAATTAAGTCAAGGCAAGTTCCAAATTTACAATAATACCTTTAAATGTGTAAATTGAGCATTGCACTTTAATTTGGAGAATCGTTCTGTTGAGGACGAAGATCTTTGAAACAATTTTCATCCAACAAAGTTCGTTCTTAAGAAGCGAATTTGTGATTGTCTCTAAACTTTTGGCAAGGTGTAAGGAATATTTGATACAGATTTTATTGAAATGATGTTCCGTTGTTCACTACATACTTTTCAAATTTGGAATTTCATTTGCGTGTCGAGTAATGAAAGGGTTATGAAGAGATAAATAAGATATCTTTGTTAAATGAGCAAATAGATGTACGTTTCAGAACAAAGGCCACCAAATTAATTAGCCTTCGCAAATATTGAAGTTTATACTATATTGAATTTTCAAAGCGGTGTTCTAATTGTTTGAGTATAGGATGGGCAGAAAACGGGTCACAAAATCACACAATAATGTATCATAAATACAGTAACAATAATATGACGTTAGCAAAGAGCGATAGGAACAGATATTATTAGATATAAAGAAAGACTTTAATTACAAGTAAATATTATTACAAAATTCAAAATATATTGTTGTAATTTTTTAGCCTATACATCTCTGGAATTAAGGCGTGAATGGTTTATGGTCACATTGAATCCACTTTAAAGACACATTCTTTCTTGCATTTGTTTATAAATCTTAAAAGGCGATTTCGTTTCTTAAATATGATATTATTTATCAAATTCTCCTCTAGATCGCGGCCTTAAATACACTGTACCTTTAAACGACCAATCAGCAGTTACCATATTGCTCATTCAAGATATTCAAACCTTATTGGTTTCACACTGACTTAGATACTTATGCGTCGTATCGTTAACCTGTTGCTTCATCAAAGAGCCTTCCTGTTTCTAATTGCTGCAGTGGACTTCTCGATCGGAAATCAAAGGAGTGAGTTGAAACAGGGACGCTTCGTAATTCAGCCCCAGACGACTGCTCCCGAGCATTCCCAATTAATTTGCTCAATGATTCACGGATTGTCATTCGAATTAATGAGTTGAATAAAAAGGAGGTTGGGTGAGTTAAATGTTTGTTTACATATCATAGAAGAAAACAAGATCTTTCATAAAAGTTTTTCACGTACCTCTCTTTGTAATTATAAAAGTGATAACATATATGAAACAGCGTTGCGTTTGCCACCAGACGCAACATACCCAGCTGAGTTAGAACACTTTTGCTGCGACAATAACATGCACAAGTTATACCCCCTAGTTTGTAAGTTTTTTTATTGTAAAGGTTTTTTTGTATTGTGTATGTTTTTGTGGCTGTATTTTAATAAACATCGGATGACACGTTGACAAGTTTAACAATAACATTATTACATGTAACTTCAAAATGCATTTCAGACAAACAAATCCGAATCCGATTCCCAAATGAAAATAAAGCGGGGCGAAGTGTCACGCTCCTTCAAAACAAAGCTTGATTAAATATTTTAATTCAAGTCCAGGCAAGAAAAAGTGGTGAAATTAAACAGGAGCGGGGTGCCATTACTATCCGCAGAATGGCATATTTCTCAACCCTTTTTCTCCCGCTGTTACCAAAGTTTTAATTAGTGCCAGAGGACATTATCCAGCTCCTCTTACTTGCTCGTGGACAGGCCGGACGCTGAAGTGGGTGACATTCTACCTAGGTATGGGCTTAGTTTTACTTGTGTTGTAGGGTAAATGACCAAATTTGTTACCATTCTCAAAATGTTGAAATTTTTAAACTATTGCAACAACATATATATATATATATATATATATATTATTGGCGTGGACAGAACCTCGGAGATATAATGACAATGTATTAGTGATCGTGTTCTTTTAGTTAATCGTTTTTTAAATTTAATTTTAAAGTAAGTAGGAATACTATTTCATTTGATATTTGTTATTTTGCACTATATATTTAAGAACAATTTACTAATTGCATTACTAGTGTATCTTTAAATGATTCATTATTTGGATTCAAAACATAATGAAGCAGTAGGTACATAAAAGTGCATAAGCCAAGTCGGCATCCAATGCAATCTCCGTCGGAGGATGAGGCCCGGTTTCACTTAATCCCTCAGCAGCGTGAATAGACATAATTTTCTGCACTTGACACGATGTCTCTCGTAGTCATTGTGTACTGGCTTGACATTTTTTCCCATCTTCGCAACTATCTTGGCTTCGTATTTCAGTAATTGCTTTCATTGTTTGATTTAGTTTTCGATTTATGGTCGGAAAAACAAGTTTTGGACTAACTATTTGGTAAAATAGGGCTCTCGAATTTCTGTTCTTTTTATTTCAATTTTTTCTTATTCGTTGTATTTAAATTGTTGACTACAATTTTACATAACCATTGTTTCATCGTCAAAATTGTTACTGCATAGAGTACCCGCCACATAAGGTGGCAGTAGCCAAACTTGGAACTAAATTTGACGTTTCCGCCATTGCGTGTTATTTTGTATGAAAGGTAAATTTAGTATTACCAGCGTTGTGTTTTTTGCCCACTCTTTGTAATTTTTATGTTTGTTAAGGGTGATTATAATAAATTGATTTCTGGAGTTTCTTGTTAGTTCTTCTCCAAGGGTCTCCGCTGAACTTCTTCTTCTCAATCGTTACGCTCTTATCAGAGCGGTCGTGGTCTTCATGACGTGGCATCTTGAGCAGCCGAAATGGTTGGTGAACTAACCTCGGTAAAAATATGTAAAGACAATGCTCAGTGCCATGTTTGAAATAGTTTTTTTACATACATACATACACATCACGCCTGATTCCCTGTAGAGGGGTAGGCAGAGATCACGGATCCCCATTTGTCCCGATCCTGACAGACCACTTTCGCTTCATTGACATTCATACATTCTCTAATACACTCTCGGCGGTTATAGGTACTCCTAACGTCACCTTTTTTCAATATAGCGTCTATCTGACTGTTACATATATGTCTTATTAGGCCGGCCCCTACGTAACCGCCCTTCCACTTCACTCATATATATTCCTTTTGTCAATATATAGTTTTTTTAATTTGTACTTAGATCATAAAATAACTTTCAAAGAGAGCTTATGATAGGGCCTATTTTGAATAAAAATATTTTGACTTTTGACTTTGGTATATTAATTTGTTTTATTTGAGTTTATAGCTCTGCAACCAAAGATCGTTACAAATGAAACCTCAATATAATGTATCGAGCCGTATGGCACAGTGAGTGCTAGTTTTGGCGTGTTTACTGGCAACACTGGATTACGCGACTGTGGCGACGCCTCCAACTGCCACCTTATATGGCGGGTACTCTAAGTGTTGCTATTGCAGTAAACATAATATTAATTTTCGATTTACAATTGGCCAATACATCAATTCAATTCAACGGTAATAAGCAGATTACCGATTACTGATTATCTCAGAAATTGTGATAGTGATAGTGACATCTACATGTAGCGGTTTACGGTACATTATCTGGGTCACTAGCCGAGAACAAATATATATATATATATATAAAACTATCATATAAATAACCTATGAAAAAACTAATGAGTTAGTAAAATTACTGCTAGAATTCTTATTTGAATTTCAGACCATGTTGTATATATTGATTGTTAGGTGTCATATTTGGTACATTGTGTATTAAACAGTAAAACGTTAAAAATAGACCATAAAAAATATTTTATTTTATTATTTAAAATCTTTAATATAAAATCGTCATTGCTTCAGTTTTTATCACTATTCATATAACACTATACTATAGGTACAAATATTACAAAGCAATGTAAATAAAGCTTGCAAAATCTCTTTATGACGTTTTGTTTCAATCGTCGCAGCACAATTTCAGATAAGCGTACACTTTAAATAATAAAGCGACTCGTTGAATTTTATCAGCATGTGTAAAACAGCTTATGAAAATGATTTGAATCCGTAACAGCTTCAATTTGCATAACGGGCTATTTGTGCTTTCATAAGATGAAACTTAGTCCCTTGCCATTGTTTGCCGAATCTCAGTTCATTTCTTTCTATGTAAACCTCATCTTGCGAGAGGATCTAAACGAGAAATCGCTTAGTAATACTTTGAAAGACTGCACTGGTCCAATCAGTAAATATCCCATTTCCCATGTTGGAGTGCGAATTGCAGATTGAACTCGTATTTTCTGGTTTAGTAGCGAAATGAGCTATTTTACGACCCGTTCATGAGAATAAAAACTTTAGAATTATGGTGACTAAATAGCACCGTTGCCAGTGCTTTTCAGATCGTATTCTGTGCTGTCACTCACACATTTACGGCTGTTTTTATTACGGAATCAAATGTATGGATTCTAATAGAAAATTTGAATAAAACAGAGGATATTTATGAAATATATCCATATTATTTTATTTAAGTGTGGTGACTTAGATAAAAGCTTTTTTTTAAGAATATAAAATTACTTAAAAAACCGTTTCATAATGAGTCAAAAATGCTGTATCTGCAGTATGAAACTAAATTCAGTTACATTTCGGCTTTTCCAAGCAGATTGTCTGCAGCCAAGTTCTTAACAGATTAATCTTTGATGCCAGGTAAGTTCTTAAGCCACGGGCGCATTAACCCAAGAACCCGTTTTAGGCTTGCGTCCATAAGTATTAATTTGTCAAAGCAAGTTCAGTAAATCATTAAAAAGTTTCACATTTTGCCTCTTTACTTAAGGGTGTCCTGTGCTAGACTGGAACGTAAAAAGAATACTAACTTCTGCTCTCCCGGAGTGACGTAGGAGGCGATTAAGGGATCTGGGGTCATTTGGGCGAAGGACTAGTAAGCTGTCTCTAATGATCAATATAACATCACAAGCCATTCATGCTGAAAAGTAACCTAGGTCATATTATAGTCTCTCCAAACTACTGTCCACTCCGAAAGGGATCAACGGACGTGTTAATATTTATGGGCAATTGTTTAAAATAGTATACCTTTTTGCTGGGGAGTAACTAATGAACAAAGAGAAAAAAGTCTGTATAGTTCAGTAGACTCAACAAAGCTGTATTGGGTTTCTTTAAGAAAAGCACCAATTATTTACAGTACTCTGTCGGACTAGGTAACGGAAGGATGTTGTTACTAGAACAAAAGTGAATTGTTGTAACTAGTTTTAGTAACACTTTATTTTAATAATATGTTTGTTTTGGTTTAGTATTGTATTCCACTTTAAAAGCTATGTCTAGAAAATTAGCAGTTAGTTAATATATGATCTGATATATATTTTGTGAGACTAACTTTTGTATTTATAAGTGAAAATACTAACAAGCAATTAGCACCTTTTGCAAGTAAATTAATTAGACTCAAATCTTCTTTAATTTATGTACCAGAATATATACCATGTAGCGGCACAAATAGGTGACTCATGCATTAAATTTCACGTGAATTGTCTCAGTAATCGGCTTCACTGAAACATATTTTGCGATGAAAGGCTTTCATCGTTCTCTGCTGAATAGTATGTGTAATAAATTGGCGAGGCAATTTCGCATACTGGTTTTTCGGTCGCGTGAATGATGCGTGCGGTATACGGTTTTCAGTCACTCAATCATGGATAGTTTTATTGTGTTTTCACAATTCAGATAAAAGGTTTGCGGAGCTGGCTTGTACCCGACTATTTTTTAGGTTAATACTGTTTACTGTGTTAGTAAAATTGTTCGATTACATTAACCATTTCATACAATAAATTTTATTTACTATGTGAGACCGGGTTGATTCACGATAAATTACTAAAGACATAAATACCTTTATTTTACCCGATGTTTCGACCCAGTTGCATAGACCGTGGTCGCGGGTAGACTGGCGTTTCGACTAATGTGTGTCTACCTTCACAATAACAATTTTTGTTGATTCATAGCACGACACAGATTACACTATCCGAAAACACATCTGTAGTCACACCACGCGAATATAATCCCATGATTACCGGTTTCCATATTTCCGAAAGCCTAAAACCATCCTCACGATTGAAATTATTAGGATGTTTCTTAATTTCATACAATAAATTGTTGGTTGGAATATGTTTATGTTATCTAAGCTTTCGGTCATTCTATAATTGTATATATACAGCTCTTGTCTCAAGATACTTCAACCCTTCGTTACCAAGCAATAAGCCTAAGGAAGCATGGCTTACTGGAAAAAAGTGAATTTTGGGTGGGCAAGGGTGCATTTGGATACTACTTTATTATTATATTTATAGTAGTTAATATAAACTCATGAAAACTGTGGCCTAGTCAACTAATTTGTTTTAGCACAAACGCAATTCAAAATCAGATCAATAATAGCGCAAGGTTATTAGTAAATGACTAAAAATGTCTAATTTCACCATTATAATCGGCTTTTGCTTAAAAAATGACGACATTTGTCACTTATGCCAGTCCACTACCAACTTCACACTATTGATTTGATATTGAACTGTTATTTTGCAAAAAGCATTAGTGGACAAAGGTCCCTGATTAGTTTGAAATAGTTTTGAGATTATTCTATGTCAGCTGCTTTACATTTAATAATAAACAATCATTTTATCCCTATTTTTTCATTCGTTTTGTGTGTAAGATATTTTCCTTACAGATATAAAGTTCGATGTCTCACCTTTTAACGTGAGGTAAGAATGAAACGACTCAGACCCATAAAACAAAACAAACACTTCGGTATCAAATATGTATTAATGTCCCGAAGCTCTTCCAAAAACATTCACTTCGCATAAGGTGTCAACGTGTGAGATGAACTTATGTTAAATATTTATGAGAAAAGGAAATATTTTCTCGGGATTCTTTCTCGACATGTGGTCTTCTAAGGTTACGAAATATTTTTCTTATAAGAAGCTCCTTATTTATAACTACTACTAGCTAGTAGTATTATATACATTCTACTACTTCTATCGATGAATACTTTCAGATAAAATTTTCCGCATTTAGAGCGATAAGTTTTTCAGTAGGCTACCACGTGCGTGTAACCTACTATTTAGTGAAGGTAATAATAAATCAGTGTGTTTAAATGACAATTAACAAACCATTGATGTGTTAACAACTTCTACAGAATGATGTATTATTGGAGGAACCAAACATTTCTAATATGTATGCAGACGGTGGTCTCTCCAGATGTTTGACTACCCCAGACCTCGTTAATATTTTTTGAATTATATATAAAATATTTAAGAACATTTAAAGTTTTACAGACTAATTAGTTTTAATAAGTTAAAGTAGTAAAAAGTACAATAAAATTAAGTAACGCATGTCAAAGTTTGCTTTAAAATATTATGTTTGCGCATTACCAACATTTTCAGTGTCTGTAGCCGAGGCATATTGTCGTAAAGTATTGAAGTCTTAAAGAAGACATAAAGCAATTTAGGCTTGACTGAAACGTTGCTTATGAAAATACATACTTAGCAAACATAAGGGGAGAAGACTTGCGAGTTTTATGTAAATTAAGAGGCAAAATATACTAAACTTTTGTACTTGTTATTATTGTTTCCAAAGAACAACAGGCGTAGAGCCTTATTTGCGACTGTCTGCCATCCGTTCCCATGGGAGCTGCCAGTCATGTTATGATAAACACTCCTCAAGTTCACCTCCTTGATTACAACTCTCGCTTAAATGGAGCCAGATTTATACAGGATTGTCTCGGTTACAAGATATTTAGCAGTAGAATTAAAATTTTATAAGCGATCACTTGTTATCTTCCGTACGTAGTATTAATTTTTTTTATTATCTAGCTGAGGAAGAAATTTGACTCTAAAATAGTTGTGAAGAATTGGTTTGAATTCTCTATTATTTTTTAAGTTCTGTATTTTCTTCTAGTGCTGGAAAGGTGCTAACAGTAATGGTCACTAGCTCCCTTTCTTCCTGGTCTATCGCTGGAGTCGACTAGAAATTATATGAGTGTATCGAGTGAAAACCTAGTATACATATACTAATAAACTATTATAATATGTTATTTAGACTAATCGCAACG